>BHFT01053345.1:0-17815 GCA_004320025.1 Laticauda laticaudata | reverse complement strand
GCTAAACACGGAAAGTGTTCCAGTTCTTATGCACAAGAGGAAAAAAAACCCAAGAAAATTAAAAGGGCTAGAAACAAATGGGGAATTTAATAAAGTCTGCGATGTCAGAAACTGTTTTGTAACTGCCTTTTGTAGATAGGGAGCTAGTATTGGAAACCTTCGAAATATATGTGTGAGACACACTTCCTTATTTAATTCAATGGGTCATCCAACATGACTTTGGTTCTGCTCACAATACCTAGGAAATGAAAGAGAAGAAAGGAATGGCCATTTTCCTAGGCTCCATGTGAACATTCCTTTAGTTCAGTGGTGGGATTCAATTTTTTTTACTACCAGTTCTGTGGGCATGGCTTGGAAGGCATGGCAGGGAAAGGATACTATAAAAAATCTCCAGTCAGAGGTTGTATCTGCCGATTCTCCAAACTACTCAAAATTTCCACTACCGGTTCTCCAGAACTGGTCAGAACTTGCTGAATACCATCTCTGCTTTCGTTATATTTAAAGTGCTTCACGATATAGGTAACCTGGATCATTCATACTTTTTGAACCACAATTCTCATTAAGTTTTTATATTTGCCATAATAGTTACATTGGATAAACTATAACAGAATAACAGAGTTGGAAGGGACCTTGGAGGTCTTCTAGTCCAACCGCTGCTCAAGCACCAATACATTTCAGACAAATGGTTTTCCAATATCTTTTTAAAAACTCCCAGTGTTGGAGCATCCACAACTTCTGGAGGGATGTCATGCTATTGATTAATTGTTCTGTCAGTTCTTTTCTCGATTAGTTTCCATCCATTGCTTCTTATCCTGCCTTCAGTTGTTTTAGAGATTATTTTGACCCCTTTTTCTCTGGGGCAGCCCCTTAGATATTGGAACTCTGCCATTATTGTCACCACAGTCCTTTTCGTAAAACAAGATATATCCAATTCCTGCAATGATTCTTCATATGTTTTAATTTCCAGTGCCCCTAATCATCTTTGTTGCTGTTCTCTGCATTCTTTCTAGAGTCTTAACATATTTTTTTATATTGTGGTGACCAAAACCAAATGCAATATCCCAAGTATGGTCTTACCAAGGCATTATACAGTGATACTAATACATCACATGATCTATCCCTCTCTTAATGCAATCTAAGACTGCATTGGGTTTTTTGGCAACTGCAACAAATCGTTATCATGGAGAATTACAGGTTGCCTATCACTATGCATGTGTACTCCAATCATATAGCTCTTATCTATATCAACACCCAGTTTCAGTTGTATCCATGGCTCTGTTTGGTATATATTATAAAACATCAGACATACATTTATGACATAAAAATCACAATAATTGTATAGATAACATTTGAACCATATGGAAAATCAAACTATCAATACATTTATACATAAAATCTAGAATCTGGAACTGATAAATGCACAAATAGAGAACTTCTACAGAGACAAGAAAAGGAGCCATGTAATTCTGTAAACATAGAATATAGGATTAATTTAGACTTTAGAACTATAACTGTTGAAACAGGTAGATATTTTAAGCATAGAAGAGTAAACTACAGAATTTTATTTATATATATAAGTCCTAAACAGCAAACTTGACTAACTCAGATAATTGTAGCTGGATATTCAGTGTAATTTGGTAGTTTGACTTGATATATATCTTGGTTTAACTGCTCCACTTTAATGGAAAATGTACATTTCCATTCAATGAAATGATATCCCTGTGATTTATCAGCTCAAGAAAATGCAGACTAGAAACAACCCTACTAAGGAACTGAATACAGTACTTCCTTTCTGAGATCTACAGGCAAAGAGAATGTATCATATTCTGTAGTTTAAATTTTTTTAAAATGCTTTTGAGTAGAAGTACTGGATGATTCAACACTTTTTTGTCAGTGTTACATCACAGAGTTAAATAATTTGGTTTTACAGGCCCTAATGATGTATGAGATAGCTTCAGGTGGTACTTCATTTCAGACAGGTGCTAGCTATAACTTATGTTGTGTGTTGTTGCCTAAGTGTTCTTTTTTCTCTCCTCTTTTTTAATCAGGTGTATATCTCTGATATCTAGCAGAACCTGCCTCAGATTTGTAACATTGACATCAACTTCCCAAGCAGCACCTCCAAATAGCCACAAGGGCACAATTAAACTGACAAAATTGCTGTGAGTAGAAAAATTGCTTATCTTATACTTGTCAGTGTATGTGTGTGCAGCTTTTCTTTTCTTTCTTTTTTGCCAGGGGATCTTTACCTTCGAACCTCCTGTTCAGCTGATTGTTTGTCAAATAATATTTTTCTAGACTTTATCAAGATTGCTTTATTTTCCTGATTCAAAGTTCCCAATGTCTTATTTAACAATACGTCTTTGTGAAGAACATGAAACTATTTACATTAACCTTCAGTTATCTCTTCCTCTGAAATAACTTACAGTTTTAAAAACAACACCAAAAAGAGACAGCTATGGAGCATTGGAGTATTGCATGAAAAATATTTTCCTTTTTTGATCTACATAATATCTTCTGCAAGGAGGCAATGTCTGTTGTATCTTCTAACCATTTGCAATGGGGAATAAAGTAAATCTAATTTCTGACACACCTCTTTTTGCACCTGTCATCTCTTATCTTTATTTTTTATTTATATTTTATTGTAATGTCTTTGACTGTTCTGAGTCACCTCAACTTATAGAAAGTCAGGCGGTATATAAATTAGCTTTTTATAATTTTAATTTTATAAATATGTTTAGTATTTTTTTTCTTTTAATTCATTGATGTACAGCACCCAGAATCATGTCCTCTGAGATAGGCAGGGCATAGATATAAATATAATAAATAAATATTACTACAAATGGATCTGTTACTAGTTTCAGCCAAAGATCTTCTAGTATTTTCTATTAGTTCCAAGTTTGCTTCTTGTACTTTTAGAAAGTATTTATATAATCTAGATTCATAACACACCTAATGAAATGGTCCAAAATAAATAAAACATAGTCTACTCTGAAATGAGAATCCAAATGTGCTCTTCATTCCACAGAAAGTGCTATTTACTTATCCAGAAAATAGTTTGCAGCTGAGTGTGCTGCCCTGCTACTACATACACACCCACACACCAAGAGTTCTACAGGTGTTATTCAACCCCCTGTTCTGACCTAGGTTTTGTCCAAAAAGCACTAAGCAGACTCTTTGTCCCAGCAAAATCCCTTTTATTAAATAGAGGTGAATTTCTTGCATTCACATTCAGCCAAAGGCCTGGCAAACAGTCTTTCAAGGGTGTAATTAGGAACACAGGCCTTATCTAGTTTGGAGAACTGCCAAGTAAATATTTTCAAATGCAGTGCTAACAAAGAAGAACTCGGCACAATGTCTCTGAGATACACAGATCTTCACACTGCTGGAACAAATGAACGAATTGTTTCCTGTAAAAGCCCCCTCCTATTTTGCTCCTCTTTTAATCCCTATGGGAGGGGCCATTCACCATCCACCTGTGGCTTTACTCCTATATTTGACTCTTAGTTCATAATTGTTCTTTTCTCTTGGCACCTCTGCACATGCGCAGGCTGAGAATTGGCTCCAGCTGCTCCTCCGCCTCACTGCTGTCTGACTCCGAAGGCAGCTGACAACTGCCAGATTGCCCTGGCCCCCTCTCTGCCTCTGATGCAGAGCCCTCAGCTGAGCCTTCCTCAGCCTCCAGGACTGGCCCATGTTCTCCCCAACTTCACCACTATCCACTATCCACTGGCAGACAACAACATCCCCTCACCCCAAACAGGTCCTTAGAAAACACCCCCATTGCATCAGGATTTCAAGCTCAGTACAGCAAAAGTCACTGGGTAACCAAATCCAGTGGGCACACATGATGTTCAGGAAAGCAGTCAATGAGTAAGACAGGTCAGGATGCACAACGCAAGCACATAAGGCATGGAACTGGACTCATTGCTCCAGCAATGCTTACATCCTCAGGGCCAGATTAAGTAGCCCTTCCTGAGAGGTAAGGTTGCCTTCTAGTGATTAGCCTAGCTGACTGGCATTGTGCCTGTCTCCTCTCTGTTCAATGTGTCCTTGCATCAGGAGGAAGTGTGGACTTCACCTCCTTATTGCTAATGGGCAGCAACTGTCCCTGTTCCTAGTCTGGAGCATCCTGGCCAACTTGCTTCAGCTATGGCTCCCCTCCCTCAGCCTGTTGCTCATCCAACACACCCAGCAGAGACTGTTCTATCAGGTTAGCACTCTCCATGTCCCAATCCTGACCAACACTCTGCGTTCTTCTGTGGAAACTCAAATTCCTCTGAATGTAAAGGGTCTGGAGTCGGGTCCATGACACTGAGCTTGAAGTGCCAATGGGTGTCTCATAAAAGAGAAAATATAGTCACAACCACTTAAAAATTACTATCACATAAACTAGCAAAATAGGAAGTATGATGCTCATATTGACCAACTAAGCCTTTCAGGTAAAAGATCAGTTAAATGTGGTAAATCCTTTTGATAGCAAGCTAACATATGGTTACATTTGCTACATTTTTGAGCAAGAAAAAGAAATTACATTTTTTGCAGGGTAAAATGCAAGAGAAGGACTATGAAATTTAGTGTTATAGTTGCCATTAACTCTTCTTTGTTCAATGGTTAGTGCAGAATATCAAATCTGGCACTGTATGGATGGCTAATAGACATTTCTCCCAAAGGTGCTTTTTTGAAAGGCAGTTGGACTTTCTTTGTTTTTTTTTCTTGAAAACATTTTGCTTCTTATTCAAGAAGCTTCTTCAGTTCTGGAAATTTATTTTGGATCTTTCAGTGAAGTTGCAAAAGTAACAATTCTCTACAGCTGTTATCAGACAAAGAATGCAACAAGGTGGATTGTCACAAGGCAACAGGAAGACAGTAAGCTGTTTTTCTCTCATAGTCATCCTGATTTTTGAAGCTGAAATCTAGTAGCCCTTCTCTGTATTAGTGTTTGTGATATATAACCAACATTAGCTATTTTTGAAGCTGGTTGAAGTCTGTGGCAACTAAAATGTTTGTTGTGGTTACAGTTGTATACTACAACTCACTTAAGATGCCAAAAGTATCTAAGAGGGGATCCTTATGATTTGGATCGAAATAATGCAGAAGAAAATCAAATAATGCAGAAGAAAATCAAATGTGCATTGTGTAAACAGAAAAATTATTTGTAATAGTGGAAAAACAATTGGTGGCTGTAATATGACTTGCTTATCACAATAGGGTATTCTGAAAAATACTTGAAACATTTATACTTGAAACCTTATTCTTTGGGATTCTTTGCTGTTTTAACTACAATTGCTTAACATGATTATCTCTGTAGAACAGGGCTGCCAAACTCACATCGTCAAAACTGGGCATGGGCGTGGTCAGCTCGTGATGCAGCCGGTCTACAGGCCAGGAGTTTGACAGCCCTGCTGTAGAATATTGAAGGGCATTTCCTTGATGGTGTTTTTCCATATAATGTATTTATTGCTTTATTAATTGTTTCTTTGTCTCCACTTGCAGTTTCGGGTATGTATAAATAAAGCACATCTTTTTTTTTTTAAAGCCCACACACACATAACAACAGTAGACATCTTTTCTCATTCTCAAGAGACAGAACTTGGATTGGGCCATCACTGAAACCACTTGGTGAGAAAACACAGCCAATATGATCTCATCCACTGGTGAGAAAACATGAACATTATACATTATAGCACAAGTTTACAAACTCTTGTATAAGGATTTGTGAATCAGCTCTAGCAGCTATTTTGTTTCTTCTTAAAATTCCTTGGATTCAATTACTTGTTCCTTGGGAAGGTTGCCATTTTCCCTTAAATAAAAAACAGTAAAGGGACTGGATTTTCTTTCAAAACACAAGCAACAAATAAAAGTTTAAGAGAAACAGTGTAGTCTTTTGGCAAAAAGTTTCAAGGAGTTGCCCCCTATATATTCCAGATGTATAGATGTACTTTAAGTCAATGTATACTTAGCTTAGGAACATTGTAGCAAGTTTAAGATAAATAATATGTATGATTTTTTTTTTCAGGAGTTTGGTCCACATTCAGAAAATGCTGTTTGTTTTAAAGGAAAGATAGAAGCATAGTGCAGTTTATTATAAGGAATGTTATCCCTCGTAGGAGCAGGTACATTTTATAGTCAAACCAATACTCTCTAGAGCAGCAGTAGCTGAGGCCCACTGGTGGACCGTGAGAAAATTTTGGTGGGCCACAGACAAATGTCACCCTCAGAGCACCCTCACAAAGCAATTAATCCAGGCTGCACAGAAACACAAGGCTACACAGTCCACATGGCCTGCAGGAACCCTTCCTGCCCACTCACTCCAAACTTGCCTGCTAAATTGCTATTTTTCCTTTTTCTTTTTTGACCATCAGCTGTTCTGCTGTGCTGGGAGATTTAGATTAGCTAGAAATCAGGAAATGGTTGCATTTCTTACTTTCTAGCTAGTCTTTAGATCTTCAGCTCTGCTTTTAAGCACAGCCAAACTTCTTTTGGGACTTAAGGTTCTGCTATGCAGTGCAGATTAATGGAAAGCAAATTTTATGTGACAGACTCAGGTTGCCGATGGCAGATAGCTAGATCTCTGAATGAATCTGTGATTCTGTGAGCAACTCAATCTGCCTGCCTGCTTTGCCTGATTTTGGGTAAAAGTTGTTCTTTTTTATTCAATATTTACATACATGGTGTATTGTGAGTTAATTTTGTGAGTTTGCTTGCAAGCAAATTTTATGAATTTGCTTGCAAGCAAATTTTATTTGACAGACTGAGCTAGCTGATGGCAGATAAATAGATCTCTGAATGAATCTGTGATTCTGGTGCAATATTAGAATATGGTAAATTGGGAAATGTTTGGGAAAAGAAAATAACATTGATTGGTTTGTCCTTTTTCTTTGCAATTGTTAATTATAGAAATACAAGATTTCCTCCGTCTCAGTTACAGAAACCTAAGTCCATTCTATTGAGCAACACTGATCCCTCTTCTAAACTGGAGCAACTTTGGCTGAAGATTCTTCAGAAAATTCTTCTTTATGCTTTGCACTATATAGCAACTCTCTTAGTGGATTAAAGTTCTTCCTTTCCCCCTTTTCCTTTTTAATAAACCATGTGGTTTAAACATCCGTGGGCCTATACTCTGTGTATTTATTATTTACCTTTACCTTCAGGCACTTCTAACCAGCTGGACTTAATGAATAAAAATTGTCAGTGAAATCATGCCATGTGTTTGCAAGGAAAGAATAATTTACAGCTAGAAGTATTATGGAAGATGGGGAGAGGAAGGAGGGAGAGATGCTCAGATCAACAAAGCATTCAAAATCCCTGATGTTTTTGTGTAAAGCAGGCACCTGTACTGCTCAAGGCAATGAAATTGATTAGCAAGTATTCATACTCTTCCTACCATGGATGACCATGGGAATTGTGAATCGGAAAAAGGAATTATTAGAGGGCTGCAAGATTCCTCCCACGTCTTAAAAAAAAGCATTCTCATTAGCCTTCATCCTAACATCCTAACTATCTGGAGCATTATGTCATTCACAGTGGGCAAATAGAAAGGAAGTTGGTTTTTCTGTCTCCTTTTGAACTTCTCAGAATAATTTTTACAGGCAACTAATAGCCTAGATCGGAAGGGTAGCATGACTACAGTATTAAACAATGCACAATGTAATGGATAATGTGTATTGTGTTCCATTTCAGCAGGTCTGAGTTGTTTTATTTGCGCTCTGTTTCACAGCATATGAATGACTTGTACTGCTAACAATTGTCACCTAAAAATGAAACTGTGATGGGAAGAGAATTTATGGTTCCTTTAAAAATTTCATAAAAGGGGATTTTTTTTAAACAGTTCTGGTTAATATCGGGAACATATTCTTTACAGCATAACATATTTATGCCATAACAAAGTTGCACTTTCTAGCCATTTATACTGGTTCTTCTGTTTTAAATTCAGCCTGGATATTGAGCTAATTAAGAACCAAATATGTTTCCAGTAAAAAAAGTCAAGATGTCAGAAAAATGCGTCTCAAATGTGTGCATTCTTCCATGTCCAGCACAATTTGAGTGCTTGGTTGTCACATTGTCACTTTTAGGAGCTGATTTGTCAGACTCTGATCATTGCTGCCTGTTATTTTATTTTTATTTATTTATTTAAAATGGTCAGTGTTCCAAGTAAACCCTCCAGACAATTCAGAACTCCGAGACAAAATCCATCAAAGTAAGAATTTATTAGAAAAGTCATGTTGGTATATCTGGGGAAAACCAAATTCCCACGTTTTTTCCCATCCACACTAAAACTCACACCTTGCCCCATTTAGTGACTCTCAGATCACATTAACCAATCAGCTGCTGCCAAATTCCAGTCACTCCCCTCCAGGTCCAGCAACTTGTCCTTGATCCCTGGCGAAAGAATGTTGTTGTAGCTATACTCCCTTCACTACTCTCCTGTTCCCACAGCCTGCCCATTTCCTGCTGTGGCAGCCCGGAATCTGAATTGAAATGGATCCAGCCAGGGCTGACAAAAACATTTATATAACTCCTGGATTTTAAAAGACATTTGCAACATCATAAGATCTGTTGTCTTAATTTTTTTGTGGATAATTTATATGTTAGGAAGTAAATAGCTTAAGGAACAAGAACAATTTACTACAGATTGTTTCTACCCCATCTATGTATATATGGACATATGCATTTATTTCAGTACATTACTATTAACTCTAGGGGTATGAATATATCGAGCTGATGTTCAATTAAAAACATCAAAATATGATGAATTAAAGGGAGTAGCCAAATTTGTTGCAAGAAAGAACAAAATAACCCCCTGACATCTAGAAGAGAAAAAGGCTTCGTAATTGTATCTCTGCAGTCTTTTCCAACCTAAGTCTTGGGATTATTAGTCCCAGAATTCCTAACGAGCCTGATCAATGATAAATATGATATTAGCTCTGAACCCTNTAAGTCTTGGGATTATTAGTCCCAGAATTCCTAACGATCCTGATCAATGATAAATATGATATTAGCTCTGAACCCTTTGGCTTTGGTGGTAAGATAGACTGGATTCCAGTCCCCCACCCCTTTACAATGGAATACTGAACTTATAGAACAAGAGTTTTCAAACTTGTCAAGTTTAAGACTTTTGAACTTCAACTCCCAGAATTCCTGAGCTAACATGACTGGAGGAGGAATTCTGGGAGTTGAAGTCCCCAAGTCTTAAAATTGTCAAGTTTGAAGACCCCTGCTCTGTCCAAGAAGAATGTATAGATGTGTGTGAAGTGGGGGCTGGCTAGCATTGAATCGCAGCTGGGTAGAAACGATAGGAGACCTGATCCTCCTTCCTCCCGAATCACTGGTATGTTATCTAGTTATTCTCAAGCGAGTGCAATCAGCACAGTGAGATTCTTATACTATAAATAGACAAGAAGCAATAAAGAATCTCCTTGAATCAGTTCATACTGTTGTTCTGGTTCCTTGTGCCTGACAATTTGTCAGCCATGGTTCTTACTATTAACTGTCTGGGTCTACATTATATGTGTGTGAGCGCTGCAAGATTTTAAAGGAGCAAAAGCACACTACATACAAGCTCATGAGCAGAAATGCGAACTAGGAAATGGAGTTTTCAAGCAAATGTTATCCAGTGACCACTAGATAAGTCTATACCCCTGTTAGAAGAGACATGTGGAAAATAATGAAAACTGAGGCTTGANAGAGACATGTGGAAAATAATGAAAACTGAGGCTTGAATCCTCAACCGAGCCTTGACATACATTCAGGATAATGGCCTTTAAGCAGTTGAAAATTGATGGAAGAAGAAAGAATATCAGTGTTCTTTACTAAGTGATCAAAAGGCAGTGTTGGCCTTGCTCCTGAGAGATGAAGCTAATGGAGACATCTCCATTCATGTGGGAATTCTTTCCTTGTTGCTAAAAGATGAGTGGAAGTTACATTAACATAGCTATGGAAAGAACCCCTCAATATACTGTATATTCAGCTGCTCTGCGAACCATCAACAAATGTAGCCTTGCCTTGCAGCCTTCTTGATAATATTCCAGCATCAACACAACAGGCATAGGTGTGGGAGAAAACCTACCTTGTTTTTTGTCTATTGTTATCAGTGTTATTATTGTTATATTATTATTATTATTATTATTATTAATATTATCTATTATTATTATTATATATTTATATCAACAGTCAGCCAGATGTCACCACTGGGTTTGGCATGTTTGTATACTATTCAGTCCTTACCAAGGACCTGGGCTAGACAGATTTGATGTTTGATGGTGTTACAGATATCGGTACAGGATGGAAGCTGTTCCAAGTAAAGCTGCCTTCTGCAATTGACTGATGGCAAATTTGTCAATGCCTATGATGTTCAAGTGTGCTCTAGTTGTTTTGGACTGTACCCAATCGCCTTATTACATTGGTACTACCCTTGCTTGCTTTGCCATATGTTGTTCTATTTCTATTTGTAAGTCTTTGTGTTTGGTTATCTTTCCAGTTCTTTTCTCTTCTCTTCTGTGTCTCCAGGCACTGCCACATCCACTGTCCAGACTTTTTTCTTTCTTATTGACAACTGTTAAGGTCCGGGGTGTTGTTGTTGTTGTTTGTTGCTGCTATTATTTTATATATATTATTATTATTATTATTATTATTATTATTTATTATTATCATTATCATTATCATTATCATTATCATTATCATTATCATTATCATTATCATTATCATTATCATTATCATTATTAATGGTGAATCTGATTAGAATGTGATTAGGTCTTTCAATCAGAAATTAAAAAGTTTAAATTTAAAATAAATTTAAAAATTTACTCCATGAGGACTCAGAACATATGTCTTAAAGCCATGTGAGCAGCAGATGTGTTGTGTTATGACACATTGGATTATTTCATAATGTGAGATTTGAAACATGGTGTATTAGATGATGCATCAGTAATCTGAGCAGTCCTACCCCAAAGCTATAACTGCATACAATTAAAAATCTATTTTAATGTAAACATGCTNGTGTATTAGATGATGCATCAGTAATCTGAGCAGTCTTACCCCAAAGCTATAACTGCATACAATTAAAAATCTATTTTAATGTAAACATGCTAACAGATACTCTTAACTCATGTAATGAGCAATGATGACTTCGCTTGATTATATTAAAAGGCTCTTAAACTTTTTGTATTTTTTTTCCTGTCTGCTCCCCATGAATCCTTCATGCATTCTCAGTAGTTTGTTAGATAATGAGTCTCTGAGTCATCATTAATGACATTCTGAAGGAACAGCTAAATGGATTGATTTCAATCCAACCTTTATTAGTATATCAAAGAAATGCAAGTATTGCTTTGATTTAGTACTTTTGTTGAAACATTCATTTTCCTGTAAAATTCAAAGGAATATTGGAATCAGTCTCCATTGCATTTATGTTCTTATATTTCTTTTTTCTTTTTCGTCACAACTTTGATAGAACTAATTCAGAGAAGGTATTTGGCTTTGTCGTAAAAATAATGTATGTGTGATAATAATGCTTTAAATGTCCAATGAATGAAGCAGACTCTATTCCACATTACTTTAGTACTTTTATGCCAATTTTAACTGTTATGTTTTGGAATCAACCTGACCTAGGTTTTGAAAGAATATTTGGAATTCCCATTGTCATAGTGCTGAATTTTTCTTGTTTATATCTCTACAAAAAATCTGCAGTCTTTCCCAAAAGACTTGAATATTTGTCCAACTAGGTATTGCTGAAATAAAAGTTTTGTAAATTCAAATTAGCATGATCAATAGTGAGGAATGCTGTGTGTTATAGTATTATGAACAACTACAGATACTTCAATCCTGGCTAAGAAATATTTCATGGCTAAGTTAAGCAGGAGGAAAAAAAACAGGACAAAAAATGTCATACCTCAAATACAAAATAGTATTGTATAAAAAATTCACACTAAATTATAATGAATTCCAACAAAACTTGATACATAAATAGATGTAGAACAGATGTGCAGATCTCATCTCACATTTGAAGGCTAGCATTCCAAAAAGAGAGAGCGGAAATAAGGTCTGGGAAAAATGGATAACAAATATTTATCTATTAGTTCTTAGTGTTAGAGAGGATCTTATGATGATTATCTGTGATGTGGATATATTTTACGATTATTGTGATGCAATTAAAAATTCTTTTTTTCATGCTATCTTTATATTTTTCCCGTATCCATTCATATAAAAATATGATTGGATTGAAAATTGACAGTAGAATACAATATATACTTTACAAGAAAACCAGTATAGAAACAGAAAAAAAAACAAATAAACAATAGCAAATCAACATCCAGATTCATTACAGTGCAATCTGGAATAAAGAAATAAAAGTTCAAAAAGAAACCGTTGGTGGCAGGCATAGTTCCCCACAGAGACCACAAACTCTAGGTAAACAAAGGTTACAAAATGTAGAGCAGAACCACAGTACCAAGTATGACCTAGTTCAAAGATGTTCAACCTTTTTGAACTGGGCAAGCACTATTTGAAATTTGAAGGGAAGTTATGAGAATTCTTGTAATTTACAAAATGATCAGCATGACTAATCATCAAAAAGCTATTTACTGGAGTGCAAATTATTGAAGTTTTCCTTGCTGCAGTATATAGTTAGTCCTTTTGAATACTCCCTGGAATCTTCAACTTCTGTTTGTTACTGTTTTTATCAGAGTAGGTAGACACATGATGAATTAATGTCATAACACAGTCTATAAATTTAATGAATAAATAAAATGCAAATATCCATAGATGCTACTCTAGCAATGATTAGATACTTGATTGAAAATTAAACACAGCTCAGGACAACGACCCTCTTTGTCAATTTTTTTATCATTGACACTGACTTGCTATCAACTAACAAGGATTTGGTCCTAGAGATAGTGAAAAGTGATTTTCGAAGTTGTGCTTTGCATGTTAGCATGCCTGCTTCATTTAAAAAACAAACAAAAACAAAGAAAACAATCCCATTATTATTATTATTATTTTAAATTCAGCTTGGGCAGGTAACCTAGTAGAAACCAACAATTCTATGCATTTTAATGTTTGTGATGTATATTTTTGGTTTTTCAGACTTAACCACTGGATGTAACTAGTACAGCTTTCCTAACCTCACTGAAAGTTAATATTGTGATAACACTAAGTAAAGTTATAGGGCAAAATCACAGAATTGCCCTTATTCTGGTTCTGCCATAACACAACATATGGCAGGTGTGAGAATTATATTAAAAACACCAATAGGAAAATGAATAATTGAAAATTATTTATGAAGGCAATTATTATAATAAGAGAATTATTTGCTTTTTTAAAAAAGTTACTTAAATACAAACTCCCAAGCTTTTTTACAAAGTTACATTNCATAAAGCTTCATTCAGAAATTGAGTGTTTTGTGTGCCAAGTGGATGGTTTTATTGAAATGTTTCTGCATATAAATATTAAAACAATTAATTTTGAGTGTTAGTAATGCATTCCTGAAATTGTATTCCTATGACTTCTCATCTTTTTAAAAGTTTCTTCCTACTACTACACAACAAGTAAATTTGTGTTTGGATCAAAGGATATAACATACGGATATACCCCCAAGTAGGTAAGGATAGATCAAAAGGGAGAACAAGTAACATTATGTTCACTACTGAAAACTCAGACATCACAAATAATACAATTAAATCCAGGAACACTTCAAAGGGGATGGCAGCAGAAACAAATAAATAATACAATATTATTTTATTATCCTATTTATCACATATCTAGTTTGGAGCCATTTGGGTAGCTGTCTTGGTTTCTGTTAAAAAGCTTTCTTGAATTTATCTAAATATAAGGGCTTCATGTATTTCACTCAGAAAGAGGTGAATGCATCAGACAAAAAAGGTAGGACAAAGAAGGCATACATCTGCGTATGACTTGAATACAGTAGTATAGATAATAAACATGCATTTAGAAATAAATATTGTAATTTAAAAATTCTAGATGTCTTCCATAGTGGAAAAGGAAAAAGTGATAATGACTGAGTACTGGTATGTTTTTTCAATTTGCTTTCCCTCCAGTGCTGGGTTTTCTTTGTCAGATTCCCTTCCTTTATTAATATGGCTTTGGGCAAAGACATCTTTAATCAGCGAACACTTTAACACAAAGATAAGAGCCTTAATGCCATCAAATAAATAACTACTCTTGGTACACTGGAATATCAAGTCACTTTCTATTTGACTGGCTTTGAAATGCCATAAAGATTTAGAACACTGTGAAAGGAAAGCTTAGCTCTTATCTATCAGTTGTTTCTTCATTTCTTTGTGACTTGGGCTATGATTTCATGCTT
This sequence comes from Laticauda laticaudata, assembly GCA_004320025.1. NCBI lineage: Eukaryota > Metazoa > Chordata > Lepidosauria > Squamata > Elapidae > Laticauda > Laticauda laticaudata. Next base: position 3,495 of record BHFT01053345.1, on the reverse strand, counting down.
GTGCTCCAGTTTATTTATAGACCAGGGGGTTTCCAACCTTGGCAACTTTAAGCTGGGCAGACTTCAACTCCCAGAATTCCCCAGCCAGCAACTTCTGGGAGTTGAAGTCCGCTAGGCTTAAAGTCTCCAGATTAGAGACCCCTGTTGTAGACAATGAATCTCTAAGCCATTGCTGCATAACAGCAAGGAGAACAGCATATTTAGTCCCATGGTTCCAAACTGTCCAGGAATTCAAATGAACCGCTTTTGAATTTTTTGTCTTTCTTTCTTTTTGGTCAAGCTTCTGCTTGAAGACATGTTCTTACCATTATTTTGTTTTTCTAACAGTCAGCTGGAAATGTCCATCCTGTTCCTATAAAAAAGAATTATCCCATGTTTTGCTTTCTGTAACTCTAGTGAATAGGTTTTGGCTGTCTTTTCTGTGATATCTCTTCATACTTGAAAATTGCTATTATATTCACCTTCAGTCGTGTTTTCTGAGGCTAAATATGCCCATCTCTCTTATTAGGACTGTGAGAGAACAGGCTGCCAGCAAAATGGCCCAGACCTGTGCTGCCGTTGTGCTGTTTTTTTAAACCTCAGCTTGCTGGCTTGTGGGATATTGAAGAGGGAAGGAGCTTTGTGTTTCAGTGTGGAAGTAAAATAGCCTGAAACAGTTAGAAAGACATTTTTTTCGAGAAATACTCAGAAAAAAATTATTGAGGAGCAGTAGTTGAAATGGCATTACTCATAAGGAACAGTAGTTGGAGTAGTAATAGCAGTGGGGATGAGTGGAATAGTGGTGAAATTGAGAAGTAACTGTGAATGCTTGTTTGTATGTGTTGCCTAGGGACTTGTGTTGTTTTTGGCTTTTTTTGTGTTTGAAGCCACTAATTAGGATATAGTTAAAAGAACCAATCACAAGGACTTCATTTCCAATCCCTTGTCTAGTCTCACTGTACTGCATTCCTCTCAAGGTCTTGGCTAGTCACCATTTCCACCTCAGTTTTCCTAGCATAAAGACAGCCCAAAATAATAGCTTTATAGGTTGAAGATGTAATTTCAGTGAAACATTTCAAAAACATCAACCCTGTGTAGAACACTACTTCAATTTTTTTATAACTTTTACCACCACAGTATGATTTTGGCAAACCTTGAAAAGCATTCGGAGAATATATTCAGATTTTAATATAGTTTTAGCAAGTTCCATTTTATTGAGTTTAAACCCAGAAATGTATGATTTATCAACCAGGTTTATACAACACAGTAAAACAAAACTGAATAAGTCACATTATAGCTTATCATTGTGTGATTGAGTAAACATGAGATTGTATGTTTTCAGCCATAGCTTTGCTTATCCAAAATGATGGAATGTGAACAAAGTAATAAGCAATAAATCAGGACTGTAACAAATCTAATGACTTTGTTTTCATAACTTTTTAAAATAAACCAACCCATGCTTGAATAGCAAACACATTTACACGAGCTCCACAACTGTGCTGCAAATGGTTTTATTTAGATATCCTTAGATTATCAAATGGCTTGTTGGTTACCAAGCTGACTTTTTTTCTATGTGAATATAATGATACCAATATTCCAATCTAGGTAAGCCTACCTATTTTATTGAATCAAGGTGTATGGCAAATAGCCTGCAAGGCAAGTTCTTTCTAAAATTTCTGTAGGCTTTCCATTCTTGTTGGTCATATCAAAAATTCAAGAATATATTAATAAGGCTGCCTATTATTTAAATGACAGCGAAAGATTGAGGACATGGCTAATATTTTGCTTTTCCAAGCATGAATAACTTCCTTAAAAGAGGCAAAAGCATATCTACCCAAGCATTCATATTTTTGTTATACAGATATTTTTGTATGTTTCAATAGTGCTAGGTCAGAATAGTTCCTAAGCGAAACAGATAAATATAAAGACCACATTATAAATAACAAAAAAATAAGGTAACTGTAAATATAAAATGATCACAGAAAACAGAAAATTGGTCAAAAATGTAGCAGACAATTGCAGAGAATGTTTGTAAGCCTTTTAACTCAATAAAATGATGTTTTTCTCATGTCTTTAGAAAGGAAAAATAACTTTTTCATTGCAAAGCTTTGTTGGGAAAAGACCACCTCTTGGCCTGAACTGTACTAATAAGCTGCAGGCTAAAAACGAGCTGTTTTGCAGTGATTAACATTTTAGATATTGATGGTTAGACAACAAACCATAGTCTATTTCATAATACACAGCTGTCTTGTTTTAATTTTACTCTAAAAAAATCTGTCCCTGACAGAGTGGGCTGGCTGGGGAATTCTGGAAGTAGAAATCCACAGATTTTAAATGGCCAAGTCTGAAAAACATAGCCCTAGTATATATATTACCCCTGGATAAAATCTCTTCTTGCTCTCCTGCCCAACCTTATTTTTCTGTTTTATGATCCACTACAGCTAGTTCAGAAGTGGTATTCAGCAGGTTCTGACCAGTTCTGGAGAACCGGTAGCGAAATTCTGAGTAGTTCGGAGAACCGGCAAATGCCATCTCTCACTGGCCCCACCTCCATCTTTTCTCTGCCTCCCATTTAGTCCCAGCTAATCAGTTGGGTCTTCTTTTGTTGCTCTGCGCAGGAGAATGGAGCTGGAAAGCAGGTTAGTGGGGTGCGGAGGGAATGGGGATTTTACAGTATCCTTCCTTTGCCACACCCACCAAGCCATGCCCACAGAACCAGTAATAAAAAATTTTGAATCCCACCACTGAGCTACTTGTTCAATGGTCAAGTTCTGCCTGCGTCATGACCTCTCATATGCATTGACAAACCCCAAATTTTAGACCAGTGAGCAACAGAAATGGACATTAGACATTAGAATGTCTACTCAGTGTAATGGCTTTAATTTGAATCAGAACCATAATGAATGTGCATAAAGTTTACAAATATTTGCATCAGCATTTCTTTAAAAGGTTTTACTTCTAAACCTTAATATACTGGTAAGAAATAATGTGAGCTAAAGATAATATGGACAAATGGTTATTAATGAAATCTGTGAAATGTAAATAAGCACAAAAGTCTAGATTCCTTTCTTCTTCTTTGGTTCACTATGGAGGAAATATAGTTTAATTGCATTATATCTGTGCGATTCGATCACAATATAAGGCAATGTTTCTTAAACATTTTTATCTCAGCTCCCCACTCTTAAAAATTATAGAGGACCTCAAAACACTTACTCGTATGACTTATATTTATCAATATTTCCTGAATTAAAGATTAAAGTTGACGCATTTGCTGACATTATAGCTTCTGAAGATTGATGGTATTTTAAAACTGAATCAACTTTAACATAGACTGGTAAACAATTTTGATTTTACAGACACCTGAGAGGTTCTTGTGGACCTCCCAGTGATCCTTAGACAACACTCTAAGAAATGCTGGTCTAAGATATATCTTCTAGTCCAGGGGTCACCAACCTTTTGGACCTCAGGCACCACCAAACTCATAATTTTAGATCCCAGGGACCACTAACCAGTTCT
>BHFT01053343.1:0-12604 GCA_004320025.1 Laticauda laticaudata | reverse complement strand
GCGATGTACTCACTGCCCTCACGTTTTGCTTCCTCTCTATCCGTCCAGCATCCGTTTATTGATGTTTTCATCCGCCTCAGAAAGTTTGAGCTCTCAAATACTTTTGCGCGCGGAAAATGTATCCAATTTGTCCGTCTGCCTCCGCTAGGCATCCGCTAGGGCATCCCGTTTGCATCCGTTACGCATCCATTATATCGCTAGGCATCCGTTCTGCATCCGTGCAAACTCGCATCCACTCGGACACAGGGAGGAAGGCGGAACGGACGCAGACGGATGCAGAACGGATGCCACAGCGGAAACAAAGCGTTTAAAATGGAAAAAACGTTTCGCAGAGTGTCCTATCTACGATATTAAGAAGAATGTCTTAACATGGATAGCAGGATGCCTAGAGGATGCAAAGGGACACTCTATACTGCCGTAAAATAAGGGGGAGCATACTCGTCTGCATTCTCACTTTCAGCGGCAGCCCAGCGCTGCTGCAGACCTCTGCAGCCTTCATCTGACTCTTCCTCTTCCACACGCATCTCTCATGTCCACCGTGGATCGTTACACAGTCCTTTTTGCAGCCGACCACATCCTTCTGCAACAGTGCCAAAGCCATCTACAGGCTCTGTGAACTCTACTCATGGGAAGAAAAGGAGGCAGCCAAGAAGCGTCTGGGTCCAAAGATGGATCAGGAGAAGAGCAGAGCACGGACTGTACAACAAGCTGATGGTGGAGCTCAGGAACGAAGACACTCGGCATTCCAGAACTTCATGAGGATGCCTCCAGCCATGTTGGACGAAGTTGTGCAGCGCCTGACACCCAGGTTGACCAAGACAAACACCAACTTCCGCCCAGCCTGGAACCTGGCTCACAGGTTCATACTCACTCTCCGCGCCACCCGCGTTAACCAACAGATGGCAAGCTTTTTTGTCCATTTTACATCCTCTTTGCATCCGTTGGTGCAGTGTGACAGGGTCTTAACCTAGAACAATGTACTTTTTACTCTACTCCTTGAAGCCACTCCCTTTATTTGAGTTTATTGATGACATTTTTATTATTTCAACCCATGAAAATGAATGTTTCATCAAATCCTATCAAGATTCAACAATTTCCACCCCACCATCCACATCAGCCGAGACCTATCTACTGAACAAGTCCACTTACTTGATATCACTGCAAAGCTCCTTAATGGACACATAAATACTTTATACAGGAAAGTTATAATTGCCATGAATGCCTATATGCTTCAAGCTTTCACTCAGAGCCCATCAAATCTATCATCTATAGCCAGGCTTTACATTACAATTACATTTTTTTTGAACCCACTTGATGGAGATATCAATCAAAGGAATTAAATTAGGCATTCAAATTAAGCTATTCCTCTATGATCTGTCAGCAGTGCTCCTCCGGACTCTACTTAGGACAAATAGACCAAACTTTGCACAAACTAATTAATGGACAGGTGTGACATTAGGACTCAAAATAAGGACCAACTTATTAAGGAGATTTCAAAAAGTCAATACACTCCACAGCAGACCTCAAAGACACTGTGAAAAGTGGAGCTTTACCATTGTGTGACAACTTGTTGAAGAGCTCTAGGCTAACTCACCATGGCCAACTCACCATAACCAACTCACCGCAATACAGTTCAATGCTGTATCAATTGCTTCATTCACTTTTACTACTTATAGTTACTTTTACTACGGATGACCGCATTTTCATTGAAATTATTATAAATCTTGTAGCTTGGGTTAACTTTATTTTATTATTATTGGCCAAATTATTATTGAAATTAATTTAATTTTTCTATTTGTTCAATTGTCCTGCAGTGACTTGTTCTGTGGCAAGCCATCCCATGGTGAGTTGGACGTGGTGAGTTGTCTCATTCCATTGTTAAAGTCATATTCATAAAAGGTTTTAAATGTCTGAATTAAAGGCCTAAGAAAATAGGAAATGCATACACAGATTAGTTTGAAACTTAAGGTTTCCCCAACATATAAAAAGCAGTTTCATCATGGTTCCTTCCTAATGAGAAAATTAAGTATCTTTGTAAGGTAACATACAAAAGTCATGTGTACTTCCTATCCAGATGTTCAGATTTTGATACATTTTTGTGCTTCTTCTCCATTTTTATTAAGCTACAGGTGGTCCTCAACGTACAACAGTTCATTTAGTTACCATTTCAAGTTACAACGGCATTGAAAAAAAAAGATTTATAACCATTGCAGCATGTGATCAACATTTAGATGCTTGGCTACTGGCTCATATTTATGACAGTTGCAGCATCCCAGGGTCATGTGATCAACTTTTGCAACCTTCTGACAAACAAAGTCAATGGGGAAGCCAGATTCATTTAACAACTGTGTTAGTAACTTAACAGCTGCAGTGATTCATTTAACAACTGTAGCAAAGAAATGGGCAAAATTCATTTAAATGTTTCACTTAGCAATAGAAATTTTGGGCTTAGTTGTGGTCACAAGTTGAGGACTACTTGTAGATTATTTTGTTATGTGATAAAAACATCAAAGATGTAGATATATTGGACTAATTTCCAGAGCACTTGTGCTGAATAGGAGTTATGGAAATTGTTCAAATACTTGTAGAACATGTGATTGAGAATCTAAAGTGTGTATGATAAGCACATATGGAAAATGCTATCTGTGTATCCTTTGTGATTTTAGCCATTCTTTTTATCTTGTTCACCACCACAATTTCTTAGATAGATCATACAAATATAAATAAATAAAGCATGGCTTGGAAAGAAATAAACATGAATATGAAGTAAAGTATATTTTTGACAAATGTATTTCAATGCATAGAATTTTCAGAAAATGCTGCTATATATTTATATATAAGTGAGCACTATTAACTATTCCTTGAAAGGTATCCAGCTGTCAGTATACATGACAGCAGATTGGAAGTATTCATGAACATTTAAGGCAAAAAGACAATGAAGGAACAGCTTTTAGTGACTGAGGAGACCATACAATCATGGAGATGTGGAAGGCATATAAATGGCTGCTATCCAGCCTGAGGCCATTTTGAGCAATAGCAGCAGCAACTGTACTTCCACTGCTAGAAATAGAATGAGAAAGGAAGAAAATGTCAGCATAAAATGATACGGAAGGCAAAGAATGGCAAGAAAATCTCAAGAAACACACATTCACTCTCATCTGAAACAGAAAGACCAATAAAAAAATGAACAGACAACTTTTTAGTGGGAATTCTATCTTCTTTTACTCTGTTCTTTCATATTTTTTCTCTCCTTCAATTATTTAGTGCTATTTTTGTATCTATTTTTAATTCTACAAGGCAGCACACAGAGAAGTTGTTCTTGTGCAAGAAAGGTATGGCGTAAGCTGTGTTTTGTTATATCACACTGTTCTGCATTTTAAAGAGGCAAATGAATCACTAAACTGCTGTTCAGTGCTTTAAACTACAAGCTGTTCAATGCTCTGAATTGCAAGATTTATCCTTCAGGATTGTCTTGTGAATAATTCTTCTTCCCGAAGATTTCATGCAAAACTGTTTTAAGCATAGTGAGAGAAAGCTCCTTCTAGGGAAGCAAGAAGGAGGTTTAGGCAAACTGGCATCTGGCTTTTCTTTGGTCTCCCACACTTAGTAAATTATAGCTTATCTCTAGTGGGCCTGAAATTTCAATTAACAGGATTGCGAGTGTTATATTCTCCTGTTCACTCTTGAAATTTAACATTCAACGAGGTGGAATTTTGCTATGTTACCCTGCCAATGAAGGGAGAATGCACATAAACTGCTATTGTCGTGAGGTGCTCCATTCAAAATCCAAGAAAGAAAGACTGAGACTCTTTAGGTTAGATAAAAGTTATCTTTTCCTGAAAATGAAGTGGTAGCAACCAAAGAATTCTCAATCTGAGAAATTAGGCGCGCAAATCACATATACAAAGTGATGGAAGTATTCCCACCCCCAAGAGTTCAGATGAAACTTCCAATTAGAAATTGTGAACATAATCATGTGGGCATCTTCAGGTGATGATGGGGCCTCTGTCCGTTGACCTTGGCATACTTTGATAACAGGCTGCAGTTGCACAGAGAAAAGAAAACTAAGCGAGAAATAGAAACATAACTCTGATGTATGCTTCCCCCCCCCATTTACACAACATAAAAATGTAACACCGTGCCCAGCACATTCCAGACTCATCCCCTCTCCCCCACCTCCCGCCGCTTTCTTATGACAGCCGAAAGATGCAAAGCAATAGTAAAAGAGATCTGTGAAGGCTGACCCATTTCGGCTCTCCTAGAAAAGAAAACCGTCAGTCCTGAGAAAAGAGAAAGAGGAGAAAATATAAAGACAATAATTAATCATTTAGAAATTACAAATGAATACACTCCTAAGGGCTTATCAGGATACTGGGAACGAAATGCTTTTGATCAACTTAGGGGCATTTAACATCGTTTCGTGAAATCCACTCGGCGCTGTGTAAGAAGGGAATGTTTCCAGGCTACAAGATACTGGAGCGACCGCTCCATGTTTGCACAAAGTCCAGAATTTCTTTAACTTTCAAAGATGTTGTTTCAACCCTCAAAGTCGTATTGGTATGGGAGGTCGCCTAGATGGGTCGTAAAATCGAAGAATCTTCAGGATTTAACAAACTAAGCCCTGTCTACACTGCACCACACGGATGAATAAAAGGATGTAATAATGGAGAAAAAACTTTTCCATCATTGGTAACGCGATGCCATCCGTTCTGTACTCACTGAGTGCGTGATTTCAAAACGTTCTATCGTTCAGCATCCATCTATTGAGATTCATCGCTCAAAAAAGTTTTGAGGACTGCACAAAACTTTTGAGCGATGAACTTTCCGCCAATCCGTTCTACATCCACCACACCAAACGTGAAACAATGCTCTACATGCCGCTTTACACGCGTCTGCTGATCCACTCGCATACCGCTGCCACATCTGTGCAACTCTCGCATCCGCTCAGCGGAAGAAATGAAAAAGAGGGAGGAAGCGAAACAGATGTGGAACGTACCCAAGCGGTTAGTAGGCACGGACATAGAAAGGATGTAAAGCGGTGATGCAGCTCGCATATTAAGCGCATTAAACGGATAAAACGTTCATAATACGGGGCGTATCTCAGATATTTAGGATTGGCTGGAGGATGTCCCAGAGGATGCAGAGCGGACACCTAAGTGAAAAACCGATATTTCACTATAAAAGGGGGAGGAAATCACCTGGATCTCACTTCAGTCCAGCAGCCCTGGTTGTGCAGACACCTCTTCAAACGCTTGATCTTGCTCTTGCTCTTCCACAGCATCCAGTCTCTCCGACCATGGATCGTCGCAAACACATGCCTTTTGTAGACCAGCCATCATCTACCAAACAGTGCGAAGCCCTTCTACAGGCTCTCTTCACCTGTTTAAGACGTAGCGCAAGGAAAAGGAGGAGTCGAGAAGAAGTGGTGGGTCCGAAGATGATCACTGAGAAGAGCAGAGTACGGACTGTATGACAAGCTGATGTGGAAGCTAGGAATGAAGACCTTGCGTGCATTCCAGACATTTCATGAGGATGCCCACCGAGCCATTCGTGTATGACGGAAGTTGTGGTTGAGCGGACTGAGCTACCAGGTTGCCCTAAGATAAAGCACACAGATTCGCAGCCGCAGGCCTGCGACCCTGGGCATCAGATGGCACTGAACTCTGTGCCACCTGGCCTCTGGGACCACCTACAGAAACATGCAGTAGCACCTGGAGGTTGCAACACAAACACCACGTTAGCATGTGGTAGAGGAAGTGGTGCCAGGCCTCATCGAAGAATATCTGAGGAGCTGCCTTCCAGTGCCCTCCACTGAAGAAGGCTGGAAGAAAGTTGCAGAGCCGAGTGGTATCAGAAGTGAACTTGCCCCGCACATCCGTTGGAAGCCATTAAGAGGCAAGGCACGTGGCCTTGCAAAAGCTCCAGCCAAGTTCAGGGTCCAATTATTTCAACTACACAGGGCTTTCTTCGAGCATCATCCTTTCGCATGGTTGATGCTGACTACAAGTTCATGTACATCAATGCTTCAGGAAAATGGGTGAGCTTCAGATGCCAGGTTACAAACGCCAGTCACCTCAAGGAGCATGGAATCGGCAACCCACTCATCATGGCTTTTCACCAAGTCCTGGACACCTGCCCCAACGAGCACATCAACCGGCTCAGATGTGCAGCCTCCTTCATCGTGGGGGATGACTGCCTTCTCCCTTAGAACCTACCTGCATGAAGCCCTACACCTTCCAGATGTTCTCAACCGTTGAAGAGAGGATCTTCAACTACAGGCTGTCCAGGGCAAAGACAGGTGTGGTAGAACGCCTTTGGCATCTGGCCAACAGGTTCCAGGTACTTCTCACCACTATCAGCATCACCCAGAGACCGTGAGGAGGATTATGGAAGCTGCTGCATCCTGCACAAAATTCTCATGCACACCCGCTTAGATCCCAGTGTTGAGAACAGGCTCGTGGACCACACACAAGCAATGGGAGACATGGAGCCTGGTGAATGGAGGCAAGGACGAAACCTGATAGACACTGTGATGTGCCTAGGCCCCAACAAGAGCTTAAGTGAAGGGAAGAAGCCAGCGCGCAACGCTCCTGAGGCACCTGGTGCAACTCCCAGCTTGGAGCAAGTGGAGTGGCAAGACAGGATTGTAGATTGCCTTAATGGATGCTTCCTCAGCCTGTCTCATCACACTGATGAGAATTGTGCCATCGTATGTTGAGTGCCCTGACAATGAACAGGCGAATTTAATAAGAGTTTGTTTGTTTATGTTGCAAATGTGTTGATGGAAATGATTAAAATTGTTACTGATAATTAAAGGGCAATAGGTGTGGCACCCTTGGGAGGGTGGACCATACAGTCCCACATGCTTGGCAGTGGAGGCTTATCTATCCAATGCCATCCCACAGGTATCCTGCCCATCCCACTGCTAATCCTTACCCCATCCCACAGCTATTTACCATCCAAGTATCCCTGCCCCATCCCACTGCCTAATCGCTTACCCATCCCACAGCTATTACCCATCCCAATAGGTATCCCTGCCCATCCCACAGCTTATCCTACCCATCGCGCACAAGCATGCAGAGACTTAAACCATTTTCTAAAAGTTGTCCACCAAGACTTTATTTACTAAAAGAAGCTGAACCAAGTGTGTGAACAAAAGATAAACTTTATTAAATAACAAACTGTAAAGCAAAATACCGCAGAGTTAAAGTGTCCCAAAGCAAATATAAAGTCGAACAGGTAGCCACCCTAGTCTCTAGGCCACTCTTCTCATCACGTGTGAGGTATGCATGGTCTGCAGGGGTGAAGGGTCCAGGTGCTTGAGTGGCCAGTGGCTGAGTGCTGTCTGAGCGCCATTGGGTGCCTGGTCCCCGAGAGGACACACAAGGGATGGGTGTGGAGAAGCTCTCAGAGAGTTGGGCTCAGTCCTGTGATGTGAGAGCCCCTTTCCTCCAATGACATGGGGTGTCAGCCCCCAAGACCGATGAACAGATTTTCTGAGGCTGGGCTTGGCTGCTGGGTTGGAGGAAGGAGGAGTGTAGTGGGCTGTCTGATCGGCAGTGAAGCGAGGTGAGGCATCGGTGGCATCTGCTGGAGTCGGTGGCATCTGCTGCGATCAGTGGCACTCGGTGGTATCGGTTGGCACGGTGCCACCTGTGTGTGCATGTTACCTCTGCCTGGACTGGGAAGGGCTGCCTGTCTGCTGAACTCCTGCGTAGCCGTAGACCTTGGTAGGAGAGGGCTGTGGAAAGCCTTGGGAAGGCTGTACATCAACCTAGATGAAGAGCAACCTGGCTGGGTCAGAGCAGGTTCAGCGTGGCCTGAGGAGGGTGGTGGCAGAAGACTTGTGATCCTCTCCTTCGATCACCTGGGTACTGGGATTTCGGCATTTCCATGAGGGTCTGGTGACGTAGGTGAGGAAGGGCCTTTTCTGTAGAGGATGGTATGTCAGACTTACCAGCCTGAGAGAGAGGGATCTACGCTGCTCTTGATGGCGTCCCTGATCTCCAAGAGGACAGTGTGGCATCTGTCCCTCCAGTTCTAGCTCTCTGCCCTGCTTTCTGTGGAGGGTGGGCTTGGGTGGTTGTGGTTGGTCTCTTGGTGGACATGCCCCTTCGCCCTTGCTCCCACTGCGACAGGGGTCCTTCGCATGTGCTTCCACCACGGGAAGGTTCAAGGCCTGTTGGGGGTCTCGTTCCATGCGGCACTCCAAAGATATCTGCCTGGACACAGGAGCTAACTCCTGGCCAGAAGAGGACTGACTTCTCTGTCGGGATGCCCTGAGAGGTGAGGGGTAGACAGAGGGGCTGCTCCTCTCGGGGCGGATCTCACCCTCAAGAAGCTGCACTTGGCCATCACGTTAGGTCTCTGGTCGGTGAGCTTGAACTTGAAGCCTGGCCAGACTCTTGAGGTGCAGCTTCCCGTACGCAGGTGTGGATGTGCTTACACCACCCCAGGAGGACGATCCAAAGTGTTAGCCCAGGCTCTCCGCTCTCTCTCCACACCGCCTGCCTTCCACTTGGTGTCTCGATAGCCTGTGTCCTTCCTCCAGAGTTACTCGTTCTCCCAGCCATTCGATCACCTCCTCCTCATGCTCCTCTGCAATGAGTACTGTTCCTCTCACCCTTTTCTCGCGAATGCCTCTTCCTTCCCCTCTGGCAGGGCCTTATGGGCCCTTCATCGTAGAGGCTTTACTGTTCTAGGGGCTGGTCCACACAGCCACACCACCAGCAGCAGCAGCACCAGCAGCACCAGGAGCATCAAGCAAGCACCAGCAGCTACCAGCAGACCTGGAGCCAGCACCAGCACGAGTCAGCACCAGCAGAAGCACCCAGCACCAGGCAGGCAGCACGCAGAAGCACCAACACCAGCAGAGTCGAGCACGCAGCAGCAGAAGCCCCAGCAGAAGCAGAGTCAGCACCAGGGGGACCAAGTCCAGGGAATGGTTGTCCTGTCCTTCTTGCCAGGGCTGGCAGGAAGTAGGCATCAGGCGTTCCTCTTCTTCCCCATGGATTGTTGGCTGCAAGAGTGTCTGGCATCAGGGTCTTTCCTCTGAATGGTGACCCTTGCTTGCGGCTGCTTTCCCTTTATATGCCGCAGGGCTGACACAATGCATCCTCCCCGCATGCCGCAGTGAATCGCTTGCATCCACTAGGCATCCACTAGGCATCCGTAGGCCATCCGTGATGCACTCGCGTCATTCTGCTAGGCATCCACTCTGCATCCCGCGTCCTTCTGCTGTGCGTCAGCTTCGTCTGTTCTACCCCAGAAGCCCCTGTGGATGTGTCATCTGCTTCCATTCCCCTAGGCTTCCGTTGAGCGCATGCCGACTTAACATCCTTCACTCATCCTCCCCCCATTTCCGTTCCTTTCCATTGTTGTCTACTCTGTTTATGCAAAATTTGGGGTACTTTTTTGAGAGCGGATAACAACCGGATTGGAAAATTTGGCTCGTCACTGTGTCCTTTTTACATATGTTTTTGCCATCCATCAGCCGATGTGACAGCCTTAAGCATGGAAACCGGGTGAATTTCGTCGAAGAGTTTTCGGTAAGTTTAGCTGGACTGTTGCAGGGTTTTATAATCCCGTTCAAATCGTGAAAGGACCAACATATTTAAGGACCGAAGCTCTTTGACTTTTGAGTGGTTTGCAGGTATCTGGTGACAGGAAAATTGTCACCTCTAATTTCTGTGGAGAATCTTTTCTTGTCCTGCAAACTTCTTATGAGCTTGAATGGGCCTCATCTCATGCTTTATATGGTTACTGGGGCCAGTTAAGTTGGAGTTGAGTTATCCATTCATCCACGAGTTGGATGTTAGGGCCTTTCACGAGGAAGTCCAGTTGTATGGGTACAAATCTTGTCCCAAGCTACTTTAAATGGAGTGAAATCCAGTAACTACTAATGTACGGAGTTGTTATATGCCCACTTCGCAAAATGGTAGTAGGTCGGACCAGTTATCTATTGATAATTTATATAACAATCTAAGATACTGTTTCTAATAACTGGCGTTTAGACGTCTCACAGGCCCCATTGGTTGAGGGTGGTGGGCGGAGCTTAAGCCTGGGCGGAGCCTTCAACTTCCAGGAACTCTTTCCAAAAATTTTGAGGTAAACTTGGACGCCCTCTGTTCAGAGATTATACATTCCCGGAACGCAGATATAACCTATAGATATGTTGAAATAAACAGTTTTTAGCCATGTCCCTTTGCAGATGGAATCTTGGAATTACAAGGTAATGCAATGTACTTGTTTGGAAAACAAATCGTCACCATCCAAATAAAGCCATGGTTTTCGCACTGCTTTCGGGTATTCTACTATAAACTGGGCGCCCCTCTGGGCCACGTATGTGGTTGGTTATGAGTATGGTGCCTTATAGGCGGCGTGGTGCTGGTGTGTTGTGTCGGGCTGGAGGATGTTGTTTTGTGGAGCGAGTGGGGGTTGCGCGTAGTTCTGTGTGTGTGCAGAGTGAGGTTCTGGGTGGGTTGTGTGGAGGGTGTTGTTGTTGTGTGTGTGTGTTTGGTGTGGGTCTGTTGTAGGTGTGTGTGGTGATTGAGTTCATAGGCATGAGCGACTAGAGTGGTTACTAGTGTTGAGAGTGTTTGTGGCTGTGTGTTTGTCTGGTGCGTGTGGTGGCTTGTGTGTGGTGTGGGTGGTGATGTTGGTGTGTTCGGGATGTGTTAGATATTGTCTGTGTATATGTTGGAGCGGGATGGGCTGTGTTTGTTGTGATCGTTGTGCGTGGGGTGGTTGCTTTTTGCTGTTCTTTGTGTGTGTGGTGGTTTTTCAGGGTTGTGGCGGGGGGTTGGGTTTTGGCTATGAGAGCGTGTTGATGGTGGGGTGAGGTAGTTGAGTTTTGTTGGTGTTTTGGGTGTGTGGGGGTTGCCGGATGATTGTGCTCGGGGGTGAGAGTCGCTCGCTATATGTGTGGGTTCGCGGTTGCAGGGCGTGTGATACCGTGTTTGCTTGGTTGGTGCTTGGTAGGTGATGCTTTTTATGTGGGAGGGTGGGGTGTTGTTTGGTGATAGTCGAGTGAGAGATGTCATGCTTAGTTGGGTTGGGGTGGTGGTTCGGGCGCGGCTCGTATAGTGTTGGAGGTTAGGGGTGGCCTGTGTTGTTCTGGCGCTCTCCTGTGGGTTGTGGAGTGATGTTACTTTTGTAGCGAGTGGGTGATGAGTTGAATTTGGGACTCGCTCGCTGCACGGTTGAATGATGATGAGGTGTCTGGGGTGTGTGGAGGTTGTGTGGTGTGTTGTGGTCGGTTGCAGTTAGCTAGTGTGGGTGGACTTGTTTAGGGGAAGCTTCTGAGGTGTTTTCAAGCTTTCCAAACTTTTATGATCAGTCCATACCTCAAATGGATGTTTTGGCTCCTTCAGGAAATGTGTCCAGATCAAGTAAGGCGCAGCGGACTGCAAAAGCTTTCTTTTCCCAGACCGGCCCACCTTCTCTCAGTTTCAAGATAATTACGGGAGGTATAGCACAAGGGCTGTAAGGTCCCTTTCTCGTCTGATTTTGAAAGTGACGACCGCTCCAACGGCCGCCACAATGCACTCAGCATTGGGGCTTGGATCATGAAAGAGTCCTCCATGTCTGTGTGGCTTTAGCAACTAGTTCTGCTGCAGCAAACAGTTGTTTTTAGTTTCAAGCTGCTTTGCCCTCCGCCATGGACCACTCCGCAATGGCTTTGCTCAGGCTTGGCTCTCACCTCCCGGCCCTTTGTTTTTAAGAAGATTTGTGATGGCATTGCTATCTGAGCAAAAGTCGGGATAAAATTGCCGTCGGTAAAAATTTTGCAAATCCCGAAAAGCTCTGAATGTTGTTTTCTGGTCTTGGGAGCCAAATTCCAGTATGGCACGCACGCTTCTCTGGATCCATTTCTATGCCCCAGATTGAAATGCGATATCCCAAATAGTCCAATTTTCTCTTGATGGAATTCACGACTTGGATAGTTTAGCATACAACTTAGCGGCACACAGTTCTGTAGAACCGACCGCACCAGTTTTCACATGTTCATCCAGAGTTTTCCGTGTATGATAAGGATTCATTAATGGTAAATCCGAGAACCCCTGTATAAATGTTGATGAAGCGTGTAGAGATTGAACACCTGATTGAATCATGCTGCATGAATACAAAGTTGGGGCCCCTTTGTGAGGCCAAGGAAGAATGTTGAATTGGAAGCAACCATCGGGCAGTTAAAAGCGATCTTCCACTCATCCCCCTTCCTTTATTCGGAATTTGGTAGTTATGCTTCTCTCAATCCCAACTTGTGAAAATCTTTCCCTTGGCTAGGTGGGCCATGCATGTCCTTCATCAAAGGAAGGGGGTACAAACGTTTTCGTATGGAATGGCGTTGCAAATTTCTGTTAGTCCACCACCAAGTGTTTGGAGCCATCTTTCCTTTTCAACGGAACAACACTGGGGTGCCTACCCCGGGGCGAGCATGTTGGATGAAACCTACACGTTCCAAATTTTTTATCTATAAACAATCTTAGCTCATCTAATTCTCAAGGGTCCCATTGTAATATACACTTTGGGTTTCGGGAGCTTCACCCAGGTAAAATTTAAATAGCAGAATCTGTTGACTGTGAGGCGGGAGCTCATCCGAGGC
>BHFT01053342.1:0-15945 GCA_004320025.1 Laticauda laticaudata | reverse complement strand
AGTACACAATGGATGCATAGCATTTTCCAACAGATGGCAAGCTTTTTTTAACGTTTTACATCCTCTTTGCATCCGTTAGTGCCGTGGGACAGGGGCTTTACTAAGTCCCGTGCAGAAATATTTTCTCTCCACCAAGACGAACACAACACAGAAGCCTGATGACGGCAGATGAGATTCTGCTGAAATGTTGATCCAACTTTTAAAGCACAACTATAATGACGTTGGAAAATATCCGAACAAAGCTGAATACTATACAAACATACATATATACATACATACATATGTACATACATGCAGGTCTAGGTGTGTTCGGGTCTTCTCCCGTGTAAGATTAAGAGTATCTTGGCGACGTTTCAGAGAGGTCCCACTCGCCATCCTCAGGCTGGTGCTTTCGGCTTCGTGCCAGTGTAAGCAGTGTGTGATTGGAGCTGCCGTCTCTCCATAAATACTGGTATGAGAGGCTGGTGTGCTGGGCTGGTTGGCTGTGCTGCTGCCTCTTGATGGTTGATGGACTTGATGTTGGTATAATGGGCTGTGTGATGGCCTTGTGAGTTTTGTTGTGGAGATATCCTGGATCTCTAGAAGTTGCAACACAGCAAACGACCCAGGATATCACAGCACAAGACCAAGGATACCATAGCAGTAAGTCTCACAAGGTCCACACAGCCCATTACCCAAGCCATTACTACACAGGAGGTTAATAGAAAAGAGATCAAAACACAAACAACCCAGGAGATTACAATGCAGGACCCAGGATACCACAACAAAATAACTTGCAAGGCCATCACACAACCCATTACACAAGCCATTAAAACACGGGAGATTAATGGAAAAAAGATCACTACAAAACAAACGACCCAGGAGATTACAGCACAAGATCCAGGATATCTCCACAACAAAACTCACAAGGCCATCACACAGCCCATTATACCAACATCAATTCCATCAACCAATCAAGGGGCAGCAGTGCAGCCAACCAGCCCAGAACACCAGCCCCCCACACCAGTATTTATAGAGAGATAGCAGCTCCGATCACACACTACTTGCACTGGCATGAAGCCGAAAGCACCAGCCTGAGGATGGTGAGTGGGACCTCACTGAAATGTCGCCAAGATAGTCTTAATCTTACACAGGAAAAGACACAAACACACCTACATACCTGTACCCATGAAAATCTACGAAAACACACATACACACACACACATACATACATCATGGTATCTACTGAAATACAATTATCAATAAATATATTCTACTATCTAAGTATAATGGTTTGTTCATATTAGGGTATGACATATTTCAAAAGACTGAGATTTTAAAAACATTTAGCATTTAACCTAAGAGTTCTACTACATTAGAATAGATATTTTTTTAACTGATGTTTGTTGGCATAAGTAGCAAGAAACTCAGGAATTCTGCCTTCCATACTTTCCCTGTTTATTTCTTCCTCCTCCAGCTCCTGTTCAACATTTATATGAAGCCACCAGGTGAGATCATCTGTCACCATGTACTGAAGTATCACCAATATGCTGATGTTACTCAGCTGTATATTTCAGCCTGTGGTAAGTTAAGTGATGCCATTATACTGAAATTGAATGAAAGGTATTTACAACTGCTTTTCAGTTGCAGCCATCACAGTGATCATGTGGTCACAATTCAGAAGCTTGGCAACCCGCTCACAAATACAATGTGGTAGCTTTCTGTAGTCAGGTGATTACCATTTGCAATGTTCACTGGCAGTTTCCGACAAGTAAAGTCAAGGGGGAATCTGGTAGGAGATTGCAAATAGTGGTCATGTGTCCACAGGATGCTGTGACTGTGTGGAATTTGTCTTATGATGGAGTTGGAGATGGTACTGAAAACTATCATCTTCCAAACTACTTTTCTGCTGTCAGGAAATGTTTATACCTGTCACCTAAACATAATCATTACCACTTCTGGCATTACTAGATACTTTATTAGATTTTATAACCTACTGCCAACTATAATTTGAGTAACTGAAAAATATGGTGCATCCTGTGTTCAGATACATGCCAAACCAGACATGCTTAATTTGAAAGCCATACTTCTAAGGCTATTTATGAATGGAATTTGAGGTCATATACTGCACACTAATACAGTAGATTTGCATTTTAATCATTTTATTAATCCTGACCTGTAATTGTTATAGAATAAGCAAATTATGAAGCTGCCTTCTTTTGATTCACCATCCTTACAATTTTATTAACCACAAATTACAATTTAAAGCTGATGTGGAAACTTCTCCTCTCCTTATGATGGTGCTAAATAGCAATAACACTTAGACTTATATACTGTTTTACAGTGCTTTACAGCCCTTTCTAAATCAATTAATCCTTCTTTTTTATTTTTGTTATTTCACACATTTCTACCCTGCCACAATTATACTCTTGGTGACTTTTATATAATATAAACTTCAATAAATATAGTCATGGGTACAATCTTCTCTAAAAACTATAATATAGGAATACAAACAAAAACAGAAGTTAAAATGGCAGGATAAAATGATAACTGCATGGAATAGCTGTCTGATATCTCTGGCTTTATAGATATCAAAACATTAATAAGGAGAGAGCTAACCTAATCTACTATTTATAAGGAACTTACAAGCCGAAAGAAAGTTTTTGGTTGTATGCTTTATTGCTTACAGATTACTATTTACAAAGCTCTAAGACATCTAAAAAAAACAATACAATCAAAATTCCTAATGGTCTTCCTCCCTGTCTTCAGTTTCTCTCTGTCTGAAATCTGGGCTAGTCTCCATAGAACCAGGCATGAAACTGCTAAGATAACTCTGGCTAAAATTGGCTTCCATAAGCTCCAGTTGGTGCAAAATGCAGTGGCCACATGGTTTTATGTAGACCCTGGTGTGCAAATGTGTCACCTCTCCTGAAGGAGCTGCATTGGCTGCCAATTTGCTTCCAGGTGCAATTCAAAGTGTTGGTTGTCACCTTTAAAGCCCTTCATGGCTTGGGTCCAGGTTATCTGAGGAAACATCTCTTGCCAGTGACATCTACCCGACCCATTAGAGCGAGGAGGCAGGGAATGTTGGGGTCCCACTCCTGAGGAAGATACACCTGATGGAGCCCAGAAGAAAGGCCTTCCTCCTGGTGGCTCCGTCTCTCTGGAACATCATTCCCCCAGAGATTAGAATGGCCTTATTAATACCATTCCAAAAGGCACTGAAGACCTGGTTTTGCCAGCGGGCCTGGGGAACCCAGAGAGAGATGGAATCCATCAAATGGCTAGTGTGATCCGCTGTCGTCAGGGTGGGGGGGGGGTTGGTTTTTTGTTTTGTTTTTTTGTTTTCCAAAATTTTATTCTATTGTTCTTCACTAATTTATTTGATTTTTTTTGTTAGTTCTTATTGTTTTTATTTTTATTTTTTGTTTTAAATATGATTTTACATTGTATAAGCTGCTTCGAGTCGCCATGGGCGAATAGGCGGCAGTATAAATCAAATAAATAAATAAAAATAAATTAAACCTAAACATTCTAAAATCAAATGTACAACGTGTTTCATAATTTAAAACTGCTTCTTTATTTAAAAGAACCACAGAAGAGAATTTACAACCATGTATACATATACATAAAAAGGGATTGATCTATATTTCCTTATATTTTTTTGTTATGTTTAATATTTTAATTGATGTTGCATGTATCTAAGAATGGTACAAGATCTCTTCTGCCCCACAACAATTCTGTGAGATAAGCTGGACTAAAGGATAGTGACTGGCCCAAAGTCATCACTCGGGTTCCTTGGCGAGGCTGCATTAGGACCTCTTACCAGTCCAACATTTTAACTAACTATAGAACACCACACCAACTCTCTCACTGATCACTTAGGGTTGTAGGGAGTTAAATGAGCAATTAAGTCCTCATCCTTTTCAGACAGAGATTCAATTTAAATTAATTTTGAGTTGATCAATTCAGCTACTACAGTTTTTTGTTCTCATGTAAATGGAGATAGCCCTTTAAAGGAACAGTGCTGTATACCCTTCTCTGGTTTTCTTCCAGAAATAAATCTAAAAGAATGCAGACTACGTAATAATATATTGTCATCTAGCAATTTTCCTTTTTTGATTTTCAATACACTAGATAGATTTCAGGCCTATCTATCCCATCTGTTCCAAACAGCCAATAAACAAGACAAAACTGCAAATCTTTCCACTTGTATGGAATGAAGCCAAAGATAAACAACACAAAACTCTCTCCACTCACCAAATGGGGAGGTCATAAGCACTGTGCCTTTTACTTTCTCACATATGCACACACCTGGTAGAACAAGACAATTCTGGCCAAAATTTCAAGAAATGAACTCTTCTAGGCAAGTGCCAACAACATATATTGTTTCCTTTGTATACTTCCCTTACAAAAAGAAAATGTGCACCAGCACAAACATCTTTTATATGGAGTCTATGAAGCCCGACATAATATAGCCACAGTTAAGCCCTATGTTTTGTAAAGCAACAATGTCATGTGTATCATGGACCACTACTCCCATTATCCTACCAGCCAGGCTCACTAGGGATTATGGGACTTGTATTTCATTGTTGAGATAGTTCTTGAAATATGACTGTAACAGATATTGCCATTACAGTTGCATGTTGTGATGGTCGTTAGTGAAGACTCCACCTGCTCCTGTTTTACCCAATGAATCATTAAACAAATGCCTGGGTCTTTAAGTGGAGCATAGGATGCCTCAGGGGTTGGGGGCACAGGCACATCTTGGCCTTCCCCCACACATCCTGAGACATCCTGTGCTCTGCTTCCTGCCTCTTGAGCTCCCACAGTACTTTTCCCATTCCCATCTTATCTCAGGCTTTAGGCCTGATTCCCACCCAGCCAGGCCAAACATCCTCCTCCTCACCTAGTTTTCGAAGAGCTCCAAGGCCTTCCAAAACACTGGAATGAATTGCTTCTTTCTGCAGCTGCATTGAATGGTTCCAAAAACAGCCAGCATTTCATCCCGCCCACAAAATGGTGGCTGAGTTCAGGTTGCCGCGGTGTGGCCTAGGGACAAACCACTTCATTTTGGTGCCTTAATTAGTTCTACACAGCACTGCAGTATCCAGTAGCTTCTGCAGCCCTTCTGTACAGATATTGTTAAGGCAGCCAAACAAAGCCTTTTGTCTGGAGGCTGCTATTTTGTCCCCAGCCACAAGCAAATATAACAAAATGGCGATCATGTCAAGGCTACTTCCACGTGGCCCATGAACACCTGGCCTGCCCTCCTTCCCTAACAGGAGAACCAAAGAGATTCAAAAGGTAAGTACAATGGGTGATGGGCATCCTCTCATTAATTGATCTGTAATCAATGTTCATTAGTGGTCAGTGGTGATCTGTGAGCAGCAGTCAATGTTCATTAAATGATCTGTCTTATCTCAAGGGCTACTTCTATCTGGATAATGGCAAGTTCAGGAAAATAACTATCAGGCAACATGGTATCCATTTCTTCAAAGTCACCAGTTCCCTGATCCATTTCTTTATTTAGATTATTATTGTTTAAGTAGAAGCTACCATAATGTGAAGTAAATACCTACATAGGATAGCATCATTTTTATGTAGCAGAAATTTTCCAGAACCTCTATAGGCCCCACCTCAGAAATAAAAAATAATAGGTTACTCTTCTGTACAGGGGAGTTTCCTATATTCCTATTTCCAGCCAGAACTTTAAAGTAAAGTACATCTGTCCAATGCAGGAAGAAACAAAAATGTGGTGAAGTCAATGGGGGTTAATAGTTCTAGTTCTCACATTCAGGACACACCTGCCATCTAAACTTGCAACCTCAAAAACTTTGCTTCAGTTCATATTTACAGGAAATGTACAACAATTATGGAAACAAGTTTTTAAAAGCTCAAATATCTCCAAGTAAATATAGGGAAAAGTTCAAAAAGAAAAGGGAAAAAAGATAGCTTTCTGAATCTCCCTCAACAATGAAGTTTCCTAATTCTCCATTTTACTATCATTAAGCCACCACTTTGAAACATTTTTATTCTCACAAGCTCTTTCATGAAATGAACTGCAACAAGTAATATTTTTACATGCTGATAAGGGGACTGGTTTATCAGGCTTTGCTGTGCCATAAGACTAGTTATTATTATCTTGAAATGATAGACTGTCTGGAATCAATTGAACCTAAAAGTAATCACAACTAAATATAGTTATAACTGTTATTATTTTAGTTGAATTTATATAGCTGTCCATCTCATAAAATGCGACTTTGGGAGATGCACAGCAATCAAATAACAAATATAAAAAGAGACAATTTAAACTTAAAATCCAGATTAAAATAAAAATTATTTTTTTAAAAAACATATCAACCCTTGGCAAATGGAGAATAAGAATCGGCACTTAGAAAAGGAGAAACTTGTGTTTTATTCTGTGATAGATTCTAATAACTATCAAAAGAATGTTTGTTTGTTTGTTTATTTATTTTTGTCAATTGCTTACAAGATAATAGGTATAAGTAAAAACATAGTTATGAATACATGGATACATATAAGAAAAATTAAAAAATAAAAGAAACAATAGGACAAGGACGGTAGGCACGTTGGTGCACTTATGCACGCCCCCTACAGACCTCTTATGAAAGAGGTGAGGTCAGTAGTAGACAGTCTAAGGTTAAAGTTTTTGGGGTTTGGGGAAGAAACCAGAGTCAGGTAGAGTATTCCAGACATTGACCACTCTGTTGCTGAAGTCGTATTTCCTGCAATCAAGTTTGGTATGAATAACCTTGAGTTTGTATCTATTGTTTGCTCTTGTGTTGTTGTGGTTGAAGCTGAAGTATTCATTGACAGGTAGGACATTGTAATGTATGATTTTATATACTATACTTTGATCGAACCGAAGGTGGCGTAGTTCTAGGTTTTCTAGGTCTAGAATTTCAAGTCTGGTGGCATAAGGTATTCTGCAACGAGTAGAGGATAAATATAAGTTGTACTTGTTTATGAAGGAGAAAATATTAAGTTTCAAATTACTTTCCCACAATTACCTCAGTTGTTGCTGCTAAGTATTGAGCCTGCCTGTCAATAAGAACATGTTCATCTATGACTTGGGGACAGATGAAGAAGAGGATCTGCTACAGATATATGTTTCCAAGATCTGGCTTAGCAGTGTTGTAGATATTAAACACTTGTGTCTTCCTAGGTTTCCATCAAAGAAGGAAAAGGGTCGCTGCAATTATCTTTAGCAACAGTTTAGCTCTGACCAAGGTCCTTATTCCGGAGGTTGCAGTATCACCATACTAGAATTCAAGTTCCCTCCATTATTACTGCTGCAGAATTTCAATTTCACCCTGCAATCTGTCAGTCTGGTTAAGGATTTCATAGTCCCCTTGTCAACTATAGACCCATCCCAGCCAGTTTCAGGACTGATTTTCATAAGCTGAGGCCTATTTGACCTTGTTTTTCTTTGTTTATTTTTTAACAATTTGGTTAGGCTATCCAACTCAGCACATTCATATATTTTTTTAATTACCATATTCTCTGAAGGAATGAAAGACAGTTTCCAGTTTTGTGCATAGGTTATTCTGGCCGCAGTTATGATGTGCAAAATTAAATNATAAAGTGATTTCTCTATCGGTGTCACTGACTGTGTGGGGCATTTCTCGCTTTATTTCTTGTTCTGGGCTCTCTTTTTCTTAATCTGTTGCCTTCCCCTTCTTCTTTAAGATTTTGGGGTTCAGAGTGTGAATCAGATTTTTTTTCTCCAGAGAGTTGTTCCTCTTGGCTTCTTGTATTTAGGTCATCTCTACTTTCTTGTTCTTCCTCGAGTCCTAGGTGTCGTTCACGAAATTCATGTGCTTTTTTAATTGTATCAATTTTATATTTTTTGTCCTGCCACAAAACTAAAAGCCCCTCTGGGGTAAGCCACCTAAATGGAATAGCATTTCTAATAAGCTGAGTTGATAAAAATTGGTAGCCCCTTCTCTGGTCTCTGACTCTCCAAGGTTTTTGTTTCAGTGTAACCACTTCATGATCTTTGTATACAAGTGGTTCATCTCTGGGTCTTACTATAGAGCAGGTCTCATGTTATCTTCCTTGCAAATCGAATATGAACCTTTCGGGTTGAATGTTTTGGAGAAACCCAGCCAATAGGTATGGTCTATTAATGCAGACCAGTTGATATACCCATGTTTCTCCAAAAATAAGACTGAATCTTATATTAATTTTCACTCCAAAAGATGGATTAGGGCTTATTTTTAGGGAATTATGGTACTAAATGTATCCATCATGGCTGATGATCTTAACTGGGACTTATTTTGGAGGTAAGACTTATATTATGGGCATCCTGAAAAATCATGCTAGGGCTTATTTTCCAGTGGGCTCTTATTGTGGGGGGGGGAATAGGGTAAATAAAGAAGGATATAGAAGACAACATCTATCTTTCTTGGGACTCTTCACATTTACTTTGGTTGCACATTATCTTGTTTGTATATATTCTGCTCTCTATTAGATTTTTTTTTGCACAATGTCCAATAAAACTATAAAATTTCATTTCATAGATGTTTTGGTGGCTTAAAGGGAGCGAGACCAATTAATGAAGAACATAATTATTAGTGGCTAGTGAATTATACCTTTAAATACCAGCAACTCTCAGGAATAGTTGAACAATGTTATCACCTCTATGTCTGTGTTTAATAACTTCCAATATGTATTTGATTAGTCACATGTGAAAGATAGTGGAGGATTCCATGGCTTAACACAATAAGGCTATTCTCTGTTTTTTTTTTAATGGATTCAACAGTGTTGGGGATTTATTATAAGTAGATCAAAGTAAAGTATTCACAGAATCCTCTTGACTGGCAACTTCCCCAATATCATGCTGTAAGATGGACCTGAAGCGTGTGATGCTTAGAAATAAACAATATGCTATCTGCGATTAAAGAAAAAAAGATGATTATAGAATCTGGAATTTTTTTTATTTTGCTTAAATGTGTTCTTGATGAGGAAATGATAGAAATTTAATAGAAAAGAATGTTGGGAAAAGTTAGCAAAAACTGTCCAGATCTGGTGATTTTTGACATATCATTTGTATAGAAGAAAACACATTCTTTTTATCTCATCCTATAAGGATGAACAGTGGGCCACAGCTATGTCAGGGACGTGACTGTTATAGTGGGGAAATTACATAGATTAACAGGTCACAGTAAGCATTAGTCATCTGATATGACACTGAGCAAATAATCATGCTGGATATTTTTAGCCCATTGCTAACTGAGTATAAACATCAGAAATTTTAAAGTGAAATAGTAAATTTTGTTCTGGGCAGAACAAAATTGATCCAGCTCACTATAAAGCCTTCAACACCCAACATTTTTGTGTATATATGCAAATTCAAAAAACACTATAAAACCCTTTTGCAAAGTCCATGCTATAGTACAGGAAACATGGAAACTTTATCCTAATCTAATATGACTTTTATATTGCTTAGTAATGTAGACTTTATATTGTTATTTACCTCATAACATTGTTCATAAGTTAGAAATACCTATAAATAAGTACCTCCCTCCCACAATCCACCTACAAATCCATCATAAACTTTGTAATAGTACAGAGCATAAGGCCCAAGTTTGACAAAACTACTGGAGTCTTCTTCAGTGATTCTTGTTATCTGGTGCTCAAGTTTGACTTGTAATGTTTTTAAATAAAAGCTTTAAATTCTGACAGGACATAAAATAATATTTACAAGATAAATCTGGGTACAAATGTAACAGGACATAACATCTTAGCCTACATAATAGGAATGAGAATGATGAAGCATCCATACATTTATACCCTAATTGCATCTTTGAAATATCTTCTGGTGATCCTATTTAACAGATAGCAAAATCTTCCTGGGAAACAATGACTTTTTTTTACAATGCATTTAAAGACAAAAACCACTTATATTGATTCAGAGCTTGCTACTTCTTGTGCAGTTTCTGATGAATTGCCTAGGGTGGACATTGAGATGGACAAGGTCCTCTTTAAGGGTGACTGTCACTTAAGAGGTGGATTCCTGTCCTTCCTGGCTCATTCAAGCTTCCAGGGAAGAGACTGGGAGTTATAGGGATGAGGTTTTGAAATCTGAATGAATTTCCTAGCTCTAGCAATATTAGATAACTTCTGCCGCATTCCCAACCTTCACTTTTTGGGGTAAAGTTCTGGATAAAATCATTGTGTCACCAGTTGCAGAAGCCAGACTACAAAACTAAAAACTTGTCTTAGATCCTTGTCAGGCTGATTTCAAGCTTGGGTATCTATCATAAGTTGCCTTTTTTTTTTGGATGTTGTTTTTTATTTTATATTCTTTATACATATCAATTTGTGAATTGTGTGATATCTGGGTATCATACATTTCAATACAAATAAACATAATTATTATTACTCCCAATTATTGCATTTCATTTTCATTATTTCAAATTGTTTACACATATCTTATACTTCCACCTTTCTTTTTCTAAACCTCCCTCTTATTCTTCCATATATCATAATATATATCTTATTATTCCCCTCTTATTTCTTTCTCTATTTCTCCCCGGTCTTATTGTAATATTCAAAGAAGTGCCTTTTAAATCATATTTCCCTTATTTATGTCTTCTCAACTATTTATGTTAAAATTTCACCCTTCTTTTTTCCATTGACCAATGTCTCGATATACATTTCTTGTACAATCACAATCTTTTAAACATTTAAAATACATCTGTTCATGTGCTTACCAATCATCCAATCCATATATTTTTACTCTTAATACACATACTTACACTAAAATATATTCTTTCATTATCTAATCACCCATTGTTTAATTTAAGTTGCTTTATCACTCTTATGGTTGACCTATGAAGAGACTTGGATGGAGACAGCATAGTTCTTCTTGAATTGAATTGAATTGAATTTTTTATTGTCATTGTAAATATATACACAGTATACATACAAAGAAATTCACATAATTCTGGGTTACACCTCTAAGTGGTTTTCAATACAATTGACCATGGTATTCTTGTAAACTGTCTGCAAAGACTGGAGATAGAAAACTCTTGTTTACAGTGATTCTGTTCCCTCAAAGACAGACAATTCTGGTTGGTGTTAATGGGAGAAGAGAGATTGACTCTGGCTTTTCCAGTATGATATGACTTCTTCTTCCCTGACTTATGTAACTTCTATAGGAAGCCTTGGAACTTTGTAAATCTGGAAAACCTTTTTGTTAACTAGTCCATGTTGACTTTTACTAACTGCCATGTTTTATTTCAATATTTTTTACAAAATTGATCTCCTCATCATCAGCTCAAGAATCTTTCCAGGAATCAACTCAGATACAGTAGCCTTTTTTAAGGTGAGTACAGACAAGAATTACTAATACAATAAAAATCGGAGTAGTTTACATCATGTTTTACATGAACAAGTTCCAAATAAACACTAGAACACAATTCTAGTTAAGTGGATTTCAGTAAAATGAATGGACAACTTGTATCTATAAGCAGCACATACTGTATGTCTCTTGGCTTAATTTATGTGCTTCATGGCCTAATTTAAAACTCTTTTGAAAGTAATAAATTTAAACTGCAGCATGAGCAATCTGTCCTCTCTAGCAGCCTGCTTCATGAGGAGGAGGAAAGTGATAGAAAACAATACCAGAGAGGGAAACAGAACGATGTGATAGGAAAAAAACCCCAAAAGCCAAAAAACAACCCCAATTTAAAAGAGAGACTTAGCATCTCTCTTACTTTTGAATTTTCCATGATCCATCCCTTGCTTCAAGCCAATTCCCCAAATGGCAATTGTATTGATCATTTATAGGAGATTAAATTAAGATTTATATAATACTGGGATGGGACGAATATCTAAGACAGTATTAACTCTTTTGGGAAATTGAAAGAGGGTATAAACATGGTGAAATATTTTCATAAATAGACTGTGGTTGGGAAAGAAAAATGGGAAATATAACTGAGCAGTTTCATAAACCCTAGCTTTTTGAAAATGTTCTTCTGAACACCTGATTAAAGGTATATTAAAAATATAACTGAAAATAAAAGCAACTCCTAAAATACACAAAATGGCAAATCCTGTGGAAAACAATGATGTATCCTCTGCCAGGTAAGAATTATTGCTGTACAATACATACCCTGGTGCTATAGTATGAAACACATCTCTCTGAATGAGTTGAATTCCATGCATGGCTTATTGGGCTGATTCATGGTATCATCATCCTTCTTTCATGCTGCCTAATTTAGATTTGATTGTGTGTGTGTGTTGTTGTTGTGTTACTGGAAATTTTAGAGAAAATATAAAAACAGCAAAGGAAAAGAAACAAAAGAGATAAAAGGGTGCGATCTAAATGAATAAACATTACAGCATTCTGTACAATTTACAGAATAAATCTTTATGTTAAAGGATATAATCAAAGGCTTTCTTAGAGTCCTAAGTCATAATAAATTCTTGATCCTGTCTATCTTAATTCAAATAGACATTGACAAATATTGATACTGCCTATATACAAAAATATGTGTATCTAGATTAATCTTCAAAGGAGAGGGACAAAATAGAAGGCTATGATGAATACCATAGTTCTGGTTTCAAAACTTGTCATTTCTCAAAGAAATAATACTTTTTTGATATCTAATCTGGATGTTTTAAAGCATCCATATTGCTCATATGAATCATCTAACAGATTTGCTATTGTGAACTACTGTAGAAAACAAAAAGTTTGGAAGTTGTCATAGGTAAAGAATGGAGTTACCTTGGCAAAAATAAATGTTAAATAGTGGGTAAAAAGTAATAATTATCTAAACATATGAATTACTTAAGATTGCATATTTCTGTCTAGAGTTTTAAAATAAGATCTACAAATTTCATCTCACCTTTACACTTGGAATAAATAGCACTGAATGGGTCTTGAATTATATGCCTGTGTGGGAGAGAAACAGCTCAGTGTCATAAAATGCAGGCTTTTCAGAATCTATTTTCAGGGCTGCTTTTCTTCAATTGATTCATTTTTCACCCTCTGTGTATCATAGCTGAATTTAATTTCTTTAGCAACAGCTAGTAATAAGGCCAGCCCTGTAAAATATATACAATATATATATATATATATATATGTTTAATAGTTGTATTTACCATTTGTATAGGTAATGATAGGGGAATTCTATCATAGGACTTTCCCATTTGAAGCAGTTTTCCCCAATTCCTCCATTGGCTTCTATATGCTTCTGGTTTTGTGGAACAGTGTGCGAAGTAGCCAGAAAACAGAATGAAGAAGAGAAAATCAACAAAAAACAGCTGTTCACTTCTTTCTTCAGAGAAATAAATGCTATAGACTTTTTCTAATAGAAGACTATTTTGAATTGATGGAAAAGGTGGACACATAAATTGCTTGACCATTTTGAATTACAATGGGTTGGAACAAAATACTATTATATTAATAGCAATAACACTTAGATTTATATACAGCTTCACAAGGCTTTTACAGCCTTCTCTAAGCAGTTTAGAGTCAGCATATTGCCCCCAACAATCTAGGTCCTCATTTTACCAACCTTGGAAGGATGGAAGGTTGAGTCAATCTTGAGTGTGGTGAGATTCGTACTGCCAAATTGCAGGTAGCCGACAGTCAGCAGAAATAGCCTGCAGTACTTGCATTCTAACTACTGCGCCACCATGGCTCTTATGCTATAAACTTAGAATAGGAAGAAAAAATATATAATATGAATAGCAGATCAGTGATTTGCTCTGGAAACCTGAATGGGTAACAAAGATTTCTGTCATTTATAAGACATTCTCAGCTTTGCTACAATATTGGATTAAGTAATTATTTGAGAACTTTTATTTGGGAGAATTGATACAATTCTGTTTTAGTTATGATCGTGTGCTATTATCTGTATGATAATACCAGCTGGCTATTTTGGTACAGCCTAGATTACATCTAACCAATTGCATTACTGGAGAAATAATTCTGAAAAAAATCCTTTCAGTAATATCACATTTTACTGAATGTATTGTTTATATTGCTAGGTATTGTTCAGTTACTCTTACTCTTACTAAGTTATTCAGAAATGGTTATTTAGGAGAACAACAGGCAGAATGGGAGAGGCAGAATTAAGCAAGTAATGAGCCTGGAGTTATTAAATTTCCACAAACATTCTTAATCCAACTCTTCTTAAATTCCCTTTGACCTGATCTACTACCAATTTAACACTGAACATTAATTGATTAGATTTTTGTATATAGGTATGAGCAATAAATCTTTTTGACTGCAACGTAAAGCTTAATGCAACTAAGTGCCTGACAGATTAGCATTCTAAATAAAGGGAAGAATTTATCTTTTGAGTCTAATATGACAGTAGCATACTTCCCCTTATTTCTTCATATTCCTTCAACATGCCCACTCTACTTCATCACTTTTATTTCAACACTACATTTATTGTATAAAAGCAAGCAGATTAGCCTGCTTTTGTACAATCAGCTACCTTGACACATTATGCCAGAAAATTATGTCTTTCATTGGTTACCTTCCTAGATTATCTTTCTTCTAAAATCTATAAAAAAGGAGTGGCAGTCCAATACCACAATGCATTTTTATTAACACTAATTTTATTAATATTTTATTCTTAATGTATTAAGAATCCTAAGTATGAAAGCAACCTTAGTTATCTGAGCCAGAAAACTGACTGCTTGAGATTGGCTGTTGTATTTGGTTTTGTAGTTTGGAGTAAATGTGACAAGAATTTCTTATTAATAATTTTTCAGATAAAAGCTGTATTCACACAAGGAATTACTCTAAACCAGTGGTTCCCAAACTTTTTCAGTCCACCGCCCCCTTGGTGCTACAAACTCATCCTTGGTGCCCCCCATGCAGGGGTGGGATTCAAATTTCTGTGGGCATGGCCTAATTTGAAGGTGTGGCTTACTGGTCATGTGACTAGGTGGGCGTGGCTTGGTGGTCACATGACTGGGTGGGTGTGGCTTGCTGACTGGGTGTGGCTTGCTGGTCACATGACTGAGTGGTTGTGGCCAGGTGACTGGAAAACCAAATACAATGGTCCTCACTTAATGGCCAGTTGCTTAGCAAGTGTTCTAATTTATAACTAGCCTCCCTATAGCCTGTTTTTGGAGTTTTGACAGCCATGCACACACACACACACACACACACACATACACACTCCCTTCTAACTCTGCTGGAGCAGGTCATTGGACTAGAATCTGCAAAGCATCTCTGATTAGATTCTAATAGTGAATAAAATCTAATCAGAGATGCTTTGCCAATTCTTGCTGATTTGTTTTATTTGTATTTTTTTATTTTATGTTGCTGAATTGCATTGACATGTATGTCTCTTCTTGTGCACAGCCCAGAAAGTTTTGTGATTCTTTGCAGCAAAATTTACTGACCTCTGGCTTTGCTTTACTTTGCAAACACTCCGCCACTGCTGCAATTCTAGGTGCCAGCACCCCAGGTCCACTCCATTGAGCCCACTGCACCAGAGGACCTTGCCCACGCATGTCCAAGCGGAGCCGTGCACCAAGTCAATGGGGTGAGCCTGAAAGAGGTAAAGAGAGAGAGAGAAAAGAAAGAGAGAGAGAAAGAGAGAAGGAAGAAATGAAAGAGAAAAGGGACAGAAAGAAAACGGGACAGACAAAGAAAGAAGGGGGGATGGAAGGAAGGGACAGAGAGAAAAAGAAATAAAGAAGAAGAGACGAAGGGAGGGAGGGAGGAGAAGGATAATATCTATTCTGCTCCAATCACCTGCTCCAGCAGTGTTAGAAGGGAGTGTGTGTGTGTGTGTGTATGTGTGTGTGTGTGTTCTCCTTGTAATTTACCAGAACATTTTGGTTTTGCCTTCTTCAAAATTGGCACTGTAATACATTAGGCAAAAGTAATTTTTTCGGGCAGAGGTCTGGTCCAATGGATCCAGTTTAAAGCCTCAACAAAATGTGAGAGCTTCCTGATAGTCT
>BHFT01053341.1:0-29168 GCA_004320025.1 Laticauda laticaudata | reverse complement strand
GATAGATGATAGATGATAGATGATAGATGATAGATAGATAGATAGATAGATAGATAGATAGATAGATATTAAAAACTTAGAGATCTTTCAGCTTGTTCTGCTCATCTCTTTTAACAGTGGTATACAATGTAATCATTGTGAATTGCTTTTTATTTTACTAAAAATCTAAAATGATTAAAATAAAGTGGTATAATAAGTGAAACTTGTACTTATTTTCAGAAATTTAATTGGTTTGTCAATTTGGATAGCCAAAATATCCTTGCTTCGAAACTGCATTTTAATAATGAACAAGTCCTTTCCCTTTTTCCTGAAAAATGAGAAATCAAACCGCCATATTTTTAACTACCGGTAGTTTCTCAATCTGGCCAAACTGAGAAATTAGTTATCAACTGTTTAACAACCAAGAATATTAAATCAATTTCAAATGTTGGTTTAAATAACTTGATTTGTTTCAGGGTTAGTAATAGCTGTTCTATTAACATTAAATTAATCTGATTGGGCAACTTAGAAAAGAAGATAGAATTGTATTACAATAAAAAATGTTCATGTAGTAATTACACTTGATATGTGAAAAATAGAACTAGGCTAGAAACTTTTATAAACAACGATTTCAGAATAGCTGTCTTTTTTGATATAGCTTCAGAACTTTTAAGTTTTCTATGTGGGATGCCCCTATTCATTGAGCCAGACTGATCTTTCATTAATCTTAGATAACTATTTGAAGATCATTACCAAATTTATTTTATATTATTAAACTGTGATAGGGCTTAAGAATAACATTTGACAATACTTTTTCTTTATAATTATTGACAGGGTGATTAGGCGAAATAGAAGACACATATCCTCTAATTATGACTGTGGAGTTGCTTTCAAAGATTATCTTTCTGTGGCAGATTGTTCCCGTCCCAGAAAATGGATCTGCAAAAGAGAAGAAGGTGAATGAAATAATTTATCATAATTTGTTTTTCAAAAAGCATATTGACAGCTTCATAATGATTGCAAATTATTGTTCTTCATGATAATTAAAGTGGTATAGAATCATGTCTTGTATGTATGGCTTTTGATAGGGACTCAAAGTATAGGTCACTTATCTGGTGAAAATTATCAATGAACAATCAATATCACCATTCAGTATACAAAGCTGAATCATATGCATGCTTACTCTAAATTGAATGCTAATGTGTTTCAGTTACTCGTTAGTAAATAGGTATACAATATTTTGTTATTTATTATTTTACTTATTTCAGTCAAACTAATTTTCATCAAAATATAGGAATCGGAGCTCACAATTGCATATAATAAAACAGAAACATAAAAATCATTTAAAAGCTGCAATTAAAACTTGTCCTTGAGCCAAATTAGGAAAAATCTTGCTGGAATAAAACCTTTATTGCCTATACAGATACAATAGGAGTATATTTTCCCATGTAGATAAGAATATCCTCAGAGTGCTTGCCTCTTCCACTTACTTTAAGAAGATGAACATAAATAACGGTTGAAATGTTGTCTCTGCTGAGTGGCAGTATGCTGCCAGTTTCATTCCTATCATTCTTCAAACATTGCTCACTATATTTGCTCATCTATTTCTTTCTCTGTAATAATTTCCTTTTTATCCTTAACACAAGTTTTTCACACACATCCTTTTAACTTTTCTTTGATAATGAAAAATGTGCATTTTAAAGTTTTATTGCTATGAGCTGGGATGCTAGGGTAGAATGACTACCCAGAGTTGTCTTGAAGCTCCCTGAGAGCATTTTTAGGCCAGCTGAAGTAGAAAATCTATGGAGATTTTCAATCACCTAGGTCATAGTTGTCCAAAAGGTGTTTTTCAAAAGGCAAATGGACTTCCTTGGTTTTTTTCCTTGAAAACATTTTACTTCCCACTCAAGAAGCTTCTTCTGTTCTGACTGAACAACAAGGAATTCCTGCGACCAGGTCCTCCTCTACAGGGTCACTTTTCTGATTTGAATTGTGCTTTTAGAGGAGTTGTTCCTTACCTCTTCTACAGTATTGATGAGTTCTTATGAATCAAAAAGGTGTATGGAAGTCAGTTGGAGATGTAAAGCATGCTGGAGGTTTCTCCTTCTGTCACCACTGATATAGCTGGATTTTTGCCTACCTTGAATTTTATTACTGAATTCAAAAAAACACCTTTATGTGGAAATAGGGCTCAGAATTCTAACAGAATCAAAAATATTAAAAAGGCTGTTAATGTTCTAGTTCCGTTTATCTTTTAATACAAACCACATTCTTCTCACAAGGAACTCTATCTTAGAAAAAAGTAGAACTTCTGATCTTTCCCTTCCTCTACTCCTTAAACTGATGGTGAAGGCTCCTGTACCTTCCTTGTCCAGCAAAGGTGACAAATAGGCAATTGCTGGAGGATATAAAATCAGACATATAGCTGGAAGGCAAAAATCAAAACATTCTGCCATGCTTATTTTGATCATGTAATCAAATCACGCTCAATGGAAAAGGCAGTTGTGCTTGGAACGGTCTTTGGTAAAAGAAAACAGGGACTCCAGAAACCATAGTAGTTAGCCACCATCAAAGCACTATCTGCCAGAGGGTAAAACAAAGAAGCAGTACAGATTGGAAAATATGGAGGGAGATGGTCCATAGAATTGCTGAAAATCTGATATAATTAGCTATCATCATTATCATCATCATCAGACTAGGTCATTGTAAAAAACTGTATGATAATTTAATGAGTATCAGTAACCAGTGCAAACTTTAGGAGCATGCTTTCATTTCTTAAGCCCCTGTCACACTGCACCAACGGATGCAAAGAGGATGTAAAACCGACAAAAAAGCTTGCCATCCGTTGGTTAAGTGGTTAACGCCGAATTTCCGTTCTTGTACTCACTGCCTCGTTTTTGTTCTCGCTCTATCCGCTCCAGCTATCCGTCTATTGACATTTTCATCCGCTCGAAAGTTTTGAGCTGCTTCAAACTTTTGCGTGGAAAATGTATCCAATATTCGGCCGTTCTGCTCGCTAAGCATTCCGTTCTGCATCGCTTACGCCATCCGCTATATCACTGGCATCCGTTCCGCATCTGCGCCCAATTCGCATCCGCTTGGATGCAGGGAGGAAGCAGAACGGACACAGAACAAGATGCAGAACGGATGCACAACGGCATGCCAGCAGAAACAAAGCGTGTTAAAACGGAAAAAACGTTTCGCAGAGGGGACCTACTTCGGATATTAAGGATGTCTAGAGGATGCCTAGGAATGCCTAGAGGATGTCTAGAGGATGCAAAGGGACACCCTATACTGCCTATAAAAAGGGGAGCAACTGTCTGCATCTCACTTTCAGACCAGCAGCCCAGCTGTGCAGACCTCTGCAGCCTTCATCTGACTTTCCTCTTCCCAGCAGCATCAGTCATGTCAACCGTGGATCGTAACACAGTCCTTTTGGCAGCCACCATCCTTCTGCACAGTGCGAAGCCACTCTACAGGCTCTGTAAATCTACTACGGGAAAGAAAAAGAGCGGCCAAGAAGCGTCTGGGCTCTGAAGATGGATCGGGAGAAGAGCAGAGTACAGACTCTACAACAAGCTGATGGTGGAGCTCAGGAACGAAGACACTCGGGCATCCAGAACTTCATGAGGATGCCTCCAGCCATGGTT
This sequence comes from Laticauda laticaudata, assembly GCA_004320025.1. Lineage (NCBI taxonomy): Eukaryota > Metazoa > Chordata > Lepidosauria > Squamata > Elapidae > Laticauda > Laticauda laticaudata. The sequence continues at coordinate 25,539 of BHFT01053341.1, read as the reverse complement.
TGACAGTTGTGCAGCACCTGACACCAGGTTGACCAAGGCAAACACAACTTCCGGCCCAGCCTGGAATGGGGCTCAAGGTGCACTCACTCTGCGCCACCTGGCTCAGGGACCACATATAGGAGCATGCAGTACGGCTGGAGGGTGCCCACACACACACATCAGCATTGTGGTCAGAGAAGTGGTGCAGGGCATCATCGAGAATACTGGAGGAGACTCTTCCAGTGCCCCTACCACTGAAGAAGGCTGAAGAAAGTTGCAGAGCAGTGGTATCAGAAGTGGAACTTCCCCAAACCGTTGGAGCCATAGATGGGAAGCACGTGGCCTGCAAAAATCCAGCAAGTCCGGGGTCCACTTATTTCAAATACAAGGCTTCTTCAGCATATCGTCCTCTTCGCCATGGTGCGATGTGACTACAAGTTCATGTACATCGTCTGCTTCAGGCACGGCTCAATCTTCAGATGCCAGGTATACAACGCAGTCACTCAGGAGGGGCTGAAGGCAACTCATCGTGGTTCCAGATCCAGACCCCCTTGCCCAACGACACGGGGGAGGCCCAAATTTGGTTGGGCCCCTAAACCTTTCCAATTTTTTTCATTGGGGGATGAGCCCTTCTCCCTCAGAACCTACCTCTGAAGCCTACACTTCCAGATGCCTCACCCGTGAAGAGAGATTTCAACTACAGGCTGTCCAGGCAAGGCGGATGTGGTGGAGAATGCCTTTTGGCATCCTGGCCAACGGTCTAGGTACTTCTCACCACATGCAGCATTGGCCAGAGACCGTGAGGAGGATCGTGGAAGCTTGCTGCCTCACTCTGCACAATCTCATTCACACCCGCTGCCAGCTCTTGCAGAACAGCTCGGGGACTCAACACAAGGCAATGGTAGTCATGGAGCCTTGGGAATGGAGGCAAGGGCGAAACCTGATAGACACTGAGGATGTGCAAGGCACCCAACAGAGCTTCACATGGAAGGGAAGAAGATAGCGCACCTTCCTGAGACACCTGGATGCACACTGCCCAGCAATTGGAGCAGTGGGAAGTGGCAAGAGAGCGATGATAGATGATTAATGGATGCTTTCCATTCAGCTGGGACTCATCACACTGATGAGATTGGCCATGGTATGTGGTGGGCCTACAATGAAAGGCAGTTTAATAAAGAGTTTGTTTATTGTTGACAATGTGTGGATGAATGTTACATTGTATCTATAATGAGGCACAAGGATGGGGCACCGGCGAGGGATAGACCATTACAGTCGCCACTATCGCTTGGCACTTGGAGGTTTATCTATCCACAACTATCTTAACCTCCAGAAGGTATCACATGCCCATCCCATGCTATATACCCTATCCAAAGGTATCCTGCCCATCCCACAGCTGATTCCATCCCAAAGGTATCCCTGCTCATTCCACAGGTTATCCTGCCCCCACTGCTATCTTAACCATCCCACAGAGCTGCAAAGCTTAACACATTTCTAAATTCCACCAAGACTTTATTAAAAAAAGAATGAAGCAAGTGTGTGTGACTCAAAGATAGACTTATTGAACAAGAAGCTATAAACAAAAATGACCCAGTCAAGTGTCTGAATAAAGTCCAAGGTAGCCAGCCAGCCAGTCTCTGGCATCTTCTTGGTCACTCGGAGGTGTGACCAGTCAGGGGGAAGGGTCCGGTGCTGTGGAGGTGGGTGCTGCAGCAGTGCTTGCTGAGCACCACTGGGGTTGCCTGGCCCGAGAGACAACAGGTGATGGTGTGTGAGAAAGCTCTCTGACATTGGTCAACCGTGATGGTGAAAGGTCTTCTCATGCATGGGTCAGCCCCAGTACTGATGACAGATGTACTGAGGCCGGGCTTGGCGTGTGGGTGGAGGAGAAGAGTGATATTGGGGCTGTCTGGTCTGCAGCTGGGTTGAGGACTGGCATCGGTGGCACGCGTGTCGTCTGGTGGCATCTATTGGCGTGGCTGGCATCGGTGGCATCAGTGGCACGGGCGGCACTCGGCTGTCGCCCGATGCCTGTTCCTGGACTGGGAAGGGCTGCTTGCCTGTGCTGCTGGACCTCCTGGTAGCCGTTAGCCCTGGTAGTGAGGGCCTGTGTGGAAGCCTGGAATGGGAGGGACATCACCTGGGGTGGAGGAGCAGACTGGACTGGGTGGGAGCAGGTTCCTCTGGTCTGGAGGGTTGTGACAGCATCGGTGATCCCGGTCCTTCACCACCTGGTTACTGGGGACCGCCATGTCCCTCAGGCCTGGTGAATAGGTGGGAAGGGCTTGCGTTGGAGGATGAGGGTCAGTGTGGGACCAGCTGAGACAGAGAGATCTTGCTGGTGTGGAGGTGTCCCTGATCTCCAGCAGGACAGTGTGGCTCCGCCCCTTGCTGTCTGGCTCTCTGCCTTTCTGTGGGAGTGTGAGCTAGTGTGTGTGTGTGGATGTGGCCTACGGCTGTGGTGGACGCATGATGTCTCCTTCTCCCACCGACACCAGGGAGTCCTCCACGCACTCCACCACGGTTACAAAACCTGTCCGCGGGTTCTTCTCGCCGTGGCATGCTCCACAGAAACCTGCCTGGACAGACAGGGACTGACTCTCATCTAGAGGAGAAATGGCACTCAGCAGGCTGCCGGAGAGAGAGGGTAGACAGAGGGGCTCCTTGTGCTCCTCGGTGGTGGATCTTACCCTCCAGGCGCTGCACCTGGCCATGACGTAGGTCTCTCTGTCCGTCAGCTTAACCGTGGCCTGGCCAGATTTCTTCAGGTGCAGCTTCCCATACCAAGTGTGCATGTGCTTCCACCAGCCGAGGAGCACATCCGATGTGTAGCCCAGACTCTCCGCCTTCTCTCTCCAAGCAGCCTGCTTCCTTTTTGGTGTCCTGTACAGCGTGTCCCTTCCGCCACCATTCTCTCTCAGCCACTCCAGCACCTCATCCTTGTGTTCCTCCTCAATAAAGTACTGCCTCCTCTCCCGTTGTCGCAATATGCCTCTTCCTCCCGTTGGCAGGACCAGATGGGCCCTCATCAGAGGGGCTCCCAGGTAGTAGGGCTGCTCCTCTACATCACCAGCAGGCAGCAGCACCAGCAGGATCATCATCATCATCATCATCATCACCAGCAGGATCATAATCATCCATACACAGTCAGCAGCAGCAGCAGATATCATCATCATCATCATCAGCACCACCACCAGCAGCACACAACCAGGACCAGATCAGCAGCAGACGAGTGAGCACCAGCAGTGCAGCAAGACACAGGAGCACGAGCAGCAGCAGCAGCAGCACGAGCAGGACCAGGAGCACGAGCAGCACGAAGACCAGGAGCACGAGCAGGATTGAGCAGGACGAGCAAGTCCAGGAGCACGAGCAGGACAAGCAGGACCAGCAGCAGCTTCAGCAGAGTACGCAGCAGCAGAAGCACCACTGCCAGGAGCAGCTTCGCAGAGATATGCAGCAAAAGCACCACTGCCAGGAGCAGCTTCAGCAGAAGCTCCAGCACCAGAAGAGCAGAGCCCGAGCAGCAAGAGCCCCAGCAGAAGCAAAGTCAGGACAGGGGGCAGAGGGTTGGCCCTGTCCCTCTTGCCAGGGATGGCAGCAGGTTGCTGAGGCTTTCGCTTCTTCCCCATGGTTGTGGGGTTGCTGGATGGCAGGGAGGCTGGCACCAAGGCTGGCTGGCACCAAGGCTGGCAGGAAGGCTGGCGACCAGGCTGGCGGAAGGCTGGATGGAAGGCTGGCAGGAAGGCGTGGAGGAACTGCAGGAAGGCAGGCAGGCAGGGACAAGGCTGGCAGGCAGACTGGCTGGCAGGGGAGGCTGGCAGGCACCAAGGCTGGCAGGAAGGCTGGCACCAAGGCTGGCAGGAAGCCTGGCAGGAAGGATGGCAGGAAGCCTGGCAGGAAGGCAGGCAGGCAGGCACCAAGGCTGGCAGGCAGACTGGCTGGCAGGGAGGTTGGAAGGCAGGCTGGCAGCAAGGCTGGCAGGCAGGCAGAGAGCAAAGGCTGGGCGGAGGCTGTCTAGGAGGCTTGGAGGCAGGCTGGCAGGAAGGCTGGGCAGCAGGCTTGCGGCAGGCATGCAGGCAGGGGAGGCAAGGACTCGATGTATCCGGCAGCAGGTCTTTCCTCTGAATGCTGGCCACGTGCGAGCTGCTTCCCTTTATATCCGCGTGGCTTCACAATTAATCCCCCCCGCATGCGCAATTAACGCTCGGCATCCGTTCGGCTTCCGCTGTGCATTCCGCTAGGCTTCCCTGTTGCATCCGCTTCATTCTGTTGCATCCGCTCTGCATCCGCTCTGCATCCGCTGTATCCGTTCCGCATCCACTTTGCTGAGGTCCCCGGAAGCCTAGCGGATGCTTCCTCTGCATCCATCGCTCCGTCTGGGCATTCCATTCCGCATCCGCTTTCCATCCGCTCTGCATCCTCCCCACGTCCGTTCCTTTCCGTGTTATCCGCTCCGTTATGCAAATTTTTGCCCCTTTTGGAGCAGATAACAACGGATGAACTTTCATTCCGTTGTGGCTTTTTTACTAACGTTTTGCATCCGCTGGGCAGTGTGACAGAGCCTTTAAGTCATGCATATTAACCAGGTGCATGTTAATTTATTTTCATATTTTATAAAAAATATTTTATTTTATGGTTGCTTTTATTTTCAACAGTTGTTGATCTCTTTACGGAACATGATGGAAGAACATTTTATTTTCCTGATGGAGTAATGCCTAAGTATTCTACCTTGACTGAAGCTAAGCAAGCCTGTTTAGCCTGGCAAATGTGTACTGGAGTGACACATTCTGGAAAATATTTCATCCTGCACAATAGTATAGACCTATATAATACTAAAAACAAAACAGTCAGAACCTCGATCAAATCAAGTATGCAGTGAAAATATGTATATGATTCTTTACTATTTGTTTTTGTCTGCAGAGATTAATATAGGCAAGAGATTACCGTATGCTTTTTCTAAATCTCTTGTATGTCACTTACAACCTACCAAGGTTTCCTGTCAGTCTAGGACTGACTTTCCCAAAATAACATAGAACATTCTAATTATTATAATAATGGTTTCTTATATTTTCTGCCTCTCTCAGAGAATTGCCAGAATAAATATTGAATGCTTTGGGGATGTAAGCAGCCTGCTATTCTACCAACAATATTTTAGTAACTTCAGCGATATCAGAAGTGGGGCTAAAAGAGGCAGAGTGGAAGAGGATGGTCTGGACAAAGGGCAGTTCTCAGTAATGAGGATAGGGGAGATGTTGAAGCTTTTCCTTTCTGCCTGTTATTGTGTGAGTGCTCTTAAATGGATGTGTATATGTAAATGAAAAATATGTGAGTGCACATACCATGAGTCTGTGTGTGTGTGTGTGTGTGTGTAAAATTACAGGATGTGTCCCATCCCAAAGAAGTTTACTGTTGCAGGTTTCATATGGAAGAGAAAGCAGGGCAGTAAGTAACAAAAAAAAATGTATGCATCAATGATTCAAATAGATTTCATAAATATTATTGTACAATAATTTAATTAAGCAGATTCCTTGAAAAATGTATTTGATATGACCTAAAATCTACCCTTCTCTCACACACAGATAATACATTATTTTCTTACATTGAAAATGTTTATTATTGTGTGAATTACAGAAGCAATTTCTTTACTCTGATGTAACATTTTATTTTTTTAATAGTTTGTTCTGCTGGAAGATATGGCGAGACATGTGAGCGTGTGTGTCCCAAGTGTGATGATGATGTACCATGTAACCCACATACTGGGTTGTGTAGTGATAGTGTGTTTTGCAGCAAAAATGATTCTTCATTCACTTGCCAAACAGGTGATTTAAGAACTAGCTTTTCTCCTTTCACATCCTTTCAGAATATGATCATAATATTTGGAATATCATTAGAACTATGATGTAGGAATTTCCTACCTGCAGTTTTAATACTTTTTTCATTTGAATTGATGTTACCATCTAGAGAAAGTGGCTAAACATACTGAGCAAAATTAAAAGCATAAATTTGAAAATGGTTGATGTTTTGTAAAGCCATTAAAACCTGCCTATTCTAAGCTATGTTGGGAACACATATGAAGAGATAGATCCTTAAAAAAAATATCCTGTTTGCTTTTGTTTGTTTTTGTTGTTGGACTGATTGTTTAAATTTCTGTATTCAAGAATGGAAGCCATTCATAATTTTGCTAGGATTGGATTGGAAGGTTCACTTGGAATAAGGTCATTTTGAGTAAAGGATGTTTCTGAAGAAAGGTGGACAATTGTCCTGCTTTAGGTTTCAACTACACACTCAAACAAAGTTTTTATAGAGCTCATATACTGTATATATTAAACTAAGTCTGATTTCATTTGTGTATTTATATTTTAGGAACCTTGATTGGTGGAAGATGTCCTGTTGAGGATAATTGGATATATTGGCGTGGCAGCTGTTACTACATCCATAAAGGAGAAAATAAAAAATGGCGACAGGCAAGATATATGTGCAGACAGTATAGCAATACAGACCTTCTCTGGATAACCAGTACAGCTGAAAAAGTAAATTGATGGCTTTTGTTTTGTAACACTTGGTTTTCTAGGAAATTATTTCAATGGGAAATAACACTCTTGATCACATTTTGAGGTTTTTTTTAGAACTAATATTCAGTGTTTCAAAAAAATAAATATTCTCCAATTTCTATCTCTTGTAAGAAATTCCTTTTATCTGTGTTGCCCAGTGGAACTTACTGGATTGGTCTTAATGGGATTAAATTTTGTACCCATGTGCGATGGTCATACACTAATGCTTCAGATTTAGATATAGAATGGTAAGTTAAATACTTTTATGTCATAATAGGCCTTAACCAAATAGTTTTTCTAAATAATTTAATTTAAATTTCAGTGAACTCTTTTGCTCCTCGGTTTATTGAGAACATTTTCTCCCCTCTAGCTCTGTGTATATATATTATCCTTTTATTATACTTTTTATATATACTTCTATATATTATATTTTCATGACTGAAAATTTAGAAGACTGCAATTTTCCTTGTTGCATCACAAGCTTGAGGTTTTTCTGAGCGATTTTATTTTATTTTATTTTCAATTGCTTTGAAATCAAGGTTATATAAGAAATCATGGTCAATCTTTTGGAAGTGCTGTGTATATCTCACTGTTCCTAAAGGTTCACTGAAAGGAACTGGATGTATCTGGAACAATTTATGGATTTGCAAAAGAAGAGAAGAAGGTAAAGTGATTATCTCCAATGCAGAAGCTCTCAGTATACATACAAATGCGTGATAGGTCATGGATCATAAATCATAGTTACAATATTATTAAAATGACTATCAGACTAACAAATATATTTAAAGAAATGTTTTCTTTAAGTTGTTATGCTCAATTTGTGCTATATACATTTTCTATCTTTTCCACTCATACAAATGTTTATGGGTCTATGTTGGGATTTTGTTACCCCACCCCACCCCAGTACCTTGGAACCCTACCAAGTAGTTGTCTTTTTCATGTGTTCATCCTATGTCAATCAAAATAAAAACAGCTTGAGCCCTAAATCAGCCCTACTGATACTGTAAATGTCTGATCTTCCTGGTGTATTCAAATTAAGGTACTCTTTGCTGACTGACTGCCTCGTTTCACAGTTGTTCAAAATTATGGTAGCATAATAAATAGTTTTGCAATCAATCCTTTTTGACTGTTGCAGCATCCTGGGGTCACATGATCACCATTCAATGCTTTGTCTGTGCATTTATGTATGTTGCAGTGTCCCACAATCATGGGATTGTCATTTGTGTCTTTGACAACTGGTTTGCAACAGGCAGAAATAACAGACGAGGTAGAAGTAAAATCATAAGTCATGGTCACATGATGTTTAACTTAACAAACTGGAAGGAAAGTGAGGTTGTAAACCTATCATACTTGTGTGATTTTTCATGTAGTGACTGCAGTACTTAACAATTGAGTCTTGATCCCTCCCAGTTGCTAAGGGAGGATTACATATATAGGCTGATACCACGTTTTCACCCATTGCAAATTCCTTTCCTGCTATTTGTGACAAAATGCTTATTGCGTATCATACTTTGTAACTGAAGTTTTTACATTAATATTGGTTGTGATTTGTTTTTGCTTTTTTCTATTTTCTTTCATCATGGTGTTGAAGAAACCATATTTCCTCATTATTCTCCTAATCTAGAATCCAAGTTCATTCTTAATTTAAATAGAAGCAGAGAACCTTTCCCTTTCATCTCACTATAAGTGGACTCAAGTTTATATCTTTGTATCTAGTATTCAGCTTTGAGCCCCTTTTATTTTAAAAATTAATTAGTGCCAACATATTTATGAATTTCATCTTCCTTTTGCAATTTGGCATACAGATATTTTGAAAATGAAATAGTCACTATTGCAGTTTTTGTGCCAGAAGAAGTTGCAATGTTTGAATTTCTGTTTCTATTATTGTTATTAAAATCATGAGTTTGATCATAGGTTTTAATCAAAACCATATGCCTCTCCAGATATAATCTAACATCTAATTTTCCATGATTGTTTTAATCTTATCCCTAAAATCATCTTGCCTTAGAGTAATTGCATATATTCCTGAAATGTGTGATAAAAGCAATCCAAGATTAAAATACTTAAGGAATCACTTACTTAACTAAAATTTGCTAGAGACAACATGGTTAATTTTCCAAATCAATTTTGTTCATATTGTAGAAACAAAGGACTTCCGTAAATTTGATGGCTATTTTCTTGTTGACTTTACCAAAGACAGTAAATCAGCCAACCATACATCGTTAAATGAAGCCTTTCAACATTGTAGAGCTGAAGGAAAACATTGTACTGGAATTCAGAGAATAAGAACTATTTATATAACATTACTTGCAAAACGATTGGTGCTTATCATTGGTAACGATGCAACTTTCTTTACAGCATATTTGAAAAGTGGTATGTGTGTCACATTGGATGTTTGCTTAGGATTTTATTTTGAGCATTAATATACTCTCACAACATGAATCATAATTTATAAAACATACAGTAAGCCCAAGTCATTGCTGTGGCAAAAAAAATGCCCATTTGTCTAGAGATTTTAAAATCTTGGTCATTTAATAGGAAACACCTATTTGCCTGCTGGGACGGGTTCAAGTAATTTGTGATTAGATGAGAGATTAACTTTGTCCTTCAAGGGTAATAGGACATTTGAAAAGTGCATGTGCAACTGATTCAATTTCAGTGCTGAACATATACATAAATACTCTGGACAGAGGATATTATTGAATTTCTGAGTCAATACCATTGATGAGAAAGAGTGACAGCATGAGCATTCCCACAAGTATGTATTAGAAGTTTTGGGGGATAGTGAAAGGCTGATAGATGTGCTAGTATTAGCAGAGAAAGGAGGTCAAAAATTATCTGCTTGACTTCCTGCTAAGCTTTGTCATAGTTTATACAGATTTTGGGAGGAAGGCTGCAATGGACCATTTTGGATGTTATACATGAAGAATCGATGTATCAGTCAATTAAAAATTTTAGACTAGGGACTCATCCAACTCAAATGGTGTGGAGAAGATGGAAATAGACTTAAGATATTCAGAAATACATAATTACAAATCAATTTTCACAATTGCTTTTTTCTAGAACCACATTGTGACAATAGTCTCCCACTTCTTGTTTCAACATTGATTAGCACAGTATCTATTGCTACTAATTTGTGTGTCAGAGCTTAATTTAGAATTGCGGGATAGATACCGAACTATGAGAATACTACGGGATGCATCAGGACATCAGAAAACTTTAAATAGTATTTATTAATAAAATATTCCCTAGTATATTCGCAACACTGGGGCGGGAGGCGGGGGGCTTCCTTGCTGCAATGCACTCAAGGAACAAGAACAGTCTCCAAACTTCAATTCATAAATCAGATTTGGAGTGTAGGTCTTTACCTCATTCTTCCAACCACTGGAATACTCACCCTGGTACTAGATTAACTAACCAGAAGGAAATAAATTGTTGTTAGAGAGGATGGGATTACAAATGAGTAAACAGACATACAATGGAAGATTTTCATTGAAAGTGTTCTGTATGCAAATAACTGGCTCCAAATAATACATTCTGATTGGTTGTTTAAAACAAAAAGGGATTGGTTCAAAAGGAACCAATCCCTGAGCCGCGGAGAGCGGCAACTCAAACAAATGTCATTGGCTACAAGCTGGCAGGAAAAAAGTATAAAAGACTGCGCGCGGCTTGAGCCGATGTCCTTTTCTCAACACTGCTATGAAATAAAGACTTTGCTGTTGGAACCGGTCTACTCGTGTTTTTCCGGACAAACACTGGCGACGAAGGTGGGATCGCCTAAAACGCGAGACCGAGCACGGTGAGAGAAAGTTCAGACGACAAACAGAATGGCTGGGAACAATGCACTGCCCGCACCTTTTAATCCCAACGAAGAGGATTGGGATTCCTATGCAGACCGTTTCCAGATGTACCTGGAAGCAATGAGATGGAGGACATCTCAGAACAACGCAAGAGAGCCGTTTTCTAACGCACTGCGGACCGACCATTTCAAAATGGCTAAAGCCCTGGCGAAGCCCGAGACGTTAAACAATTAACATGGTCCGAACTTCAGAAACTGCTGAAAGCTCACTACGCACCGATGGTGTCCAACTCCATAAAACAGCCACGATTCTACCAGAGAGACCAGAGAGAAGGTGAGACCGTAGCTGATTTCGTAGCCGCTCTCCGACAAATAGGGGAGAGTGCGAAATTCCTAAACCTTGATGAGCTATGAGAGACGAGTGGTGTTGGGACTAAGTGATTCAACAGCACAAAGCAGCTACTGAACAAGCCTAAAATAACTTTAGCTGAGGGCCATCGGGAAGCCACAGCCGCGAGAAAACGGCAAAAAAATCGGCCGTTACAAGGAAACAGATGAACACAAGCAGAGATAAACAAACCTGGCCACAAAAAGAAAACAATCTCCCGTTACCACCCACACGAAGACTATGGCGAAACGTCGAATCAGAGAAGAAGACGACGAGGTCCACCGTATGTACGGCCAAGAAAGAGCGCGGAAAGATTTTGGCGGGAATGCGCTGGCTGCGGAGGAAGTCACCCAGAGAGCTGATGCAGGTTTCTCGATGCCATCTGCAGAGTTGCAAGACGGGGCATATCGAGAAAAGTCTGCAGGAACAAAAAAAACTACAGCCCAACGAGGACGCAAGCAATCCCAACACCACAAGCCGAGCCCGCGAACGTGAGGAAAGTGGCACGGACAGCAAACTGCAAAGAGAGAGAATACACATCCAAACTGTTACAATAGGAGCGCTAAGAGGGAAAGCGGAAAGAAGTTAAAATAACCGTAAGAATTGAAGGGAAGCCTGCGAAATGGAAGTGGACTCGGGATCTTTCCTGTCCATGGTCTCTTGAACACCATAAAGCAACTAGTCCTACATCTGACCATACAGAACTAAAAAAGCAGCGGCTAACACTCAAGTACTACCGAGGGGAAAACCGAATCCGGTATTGGCATGGGCCATTCAAAGTCTCGTACCAACATCATGTCGAGAGGTATCCGCTAACCTAGTCAACGAGATGAGACACGAGCCTCCTGGGCATCGAATGGTTCGTGCCTTTGGGCATCGGATGACCGGGATAGACCGAGTGAGCACAACCGACTGGGAGGAAGACCAATCCGGAATTCCCAGACGTGTTCGACGGCTCACTTGGCAGTATCGGGAAACCCTATTTCCTTCAGTCTAGACCCCCAGGTAGCCCCCAAAGAGCTAAAAGCCAGGCGATCCCGTTTGCTTTAAAAGCAAAAATTGAGGAACAGCTAAATAAATAGTGCTCAGGGGTGCTAGAGCCTGTGGACCATGCCAAATGGGAAATTGCCGATATCCACCTATTAAGCCTGATGGGTCAATTCGAATCTGTGGTGACTACAAGGCTACCCTGAACCACGCACTACAACAGAGCGCATACCCGGTGCCAGTAGTCCAGCACTTGCTACATTCCCTGGGGGGAGGAAAATTTTTTGCCCAAACTCGACCTGGCACAAGCGTATCAACAACTTCCAGTAGACCCCGAAACAGCAGAGGCACAGACCATAGTTACACACAAAGGGGGCATTCAGATGTAAGAGACTCAATTTGGAGTCAGTGTGGCACCAGGCGTTTTTCAAAGCCTAATGGAATGCCTCCTAAATGGCATACAAGGAGTCGTACCCGTATTTCGACGACGTCCCTAATCTCAGCAAAAAACGAAAACCAACTAAAGCATAGACTTAAATATGTACTAACTAAATTCAGGGAATCTGGATTAAAAGTAAAAAAAGAAAAGTGCTGCCTGGCTAAAAAGAGCGTCGAATTTCTGGGCTATTTAATAGACGGAGAGGTGTATAACCCCCACCGAAAAGAAACTAAAGCCATAAAAGACGCACCAGAAACCAAAGAACAAAAGCGAGTTACAAGCATTCCTGGGTCTGATAAATTTTTATAATGTTTTCCTACCAATAAGGCTACAATAGCAGAACCGCTACACCGATTACTGGACAAGAAAGCCAATTTGGACTTGGGGATACAAAAGAAAAAAAGCCTTTCAACAAATAAAAACTTGCTAACTTCGAACACCATTCTCATTCAATTTAGCAACACGCTACCATTGAGAGTGACCTGTGACGCTTCACCGTTGGTACGGTGCCATCCCGAGCCACCCAACTCGCCGACGGAAAGAGAGGCGCCCATCGCTACTATTCAAAAACTCTGTCAAAAGCGAGCGAACTACAGCCAACTGGACAGAGAAGCCTTAGCAATTGTCGCTGGGTAAAGCGTTTTCACGAATACCTGTATGGGCGGGCTTTTCAAATTGTCACAGACCACAAACCGCTACTTGGAATTTTGGCGCGGAAACAAGCCCACACCAAATATCCTGTCTCCAAGAATGACTAGGTGGTCGGAGTTCCTAGCAGCCGTACTCATACACCCTAATAACACCGGCCAGGGGAAACAAATTCCCATTGCGGACGCTTTGGAGCAGTAGCACCTTTGTCAGCAACGGAAGAAGGACCCGCACCAACGAATGACTGCCCTACAGATAGAGACCTCCGCCCGAATTCTACCCCATCTCCGTGAATGATGTCGCCAGAGCCACGGCAAAGACCACGGACTGCCCGCATAACTTTAACTCGTAGTAGAGGCTGGCCGGAAAATCAAAAAAACGAGATCGTTTAAACCTTTCCGGGACCAGACAAACCAACTCTCGATAGAAAAGGAGTGTTACTATGGGTGTGACGTCGGTAATTATTTCCAAACAAATTGCAACCAGGGTTACTTGGTATGCGCATGAGGACACCCGGAATTGTTAAATGAAATAGCCTTGCGAGATTATGTGCTGTGTGGGCCGGGCATTGATAAGGACATTGAAATATTGGGATAAACTCGTGCAAAAATGCCAGAGAGTCAGACCATCTCCTCCAAAAGCACCGTATTAAGGGACTGGGAAGTTCCAAGGGGCCCTGTCGCGGACCATATAGATTCGCGGCCCTACAAGGACGACATGGTTCTGATTGTCGTTCGACGCATTACTCCAGATTGGTAGAGGTTTAAAATCATGCAATCAACGACAACAGAAATGGTAATAGGAATTAGACAAACTTTTGCAACCCCATGGCCTGCCGGACGTACTTAGTGTCCGATAATGGCCGACAAACTTAACCAGCCTTTCCAATTCGAACAATTAGCCTAGCCTCCCTAGGTCATAAGACATGCCCTCAACAGCGCCGGCCCATCGGCCTGCAACGGTAGGCTGAAAAGAATGGTCAGGATTTACTAAGGAGGGTTTGGAAAAGATGGACACTGGGGACGTCCAAGCAAAATAAACCGGACTACTCACCCTCCAACATATAACACCAAGTTACCCACAACCAACAAAACCCATCTGAACTACTGGATGGGAGAGAAAAACTTAGATCGCACCTAGACTGGTTACATCCAAACTTTCACACCTGAAAACCCCCTGACTCCTCTGACACGATCAGGAGTTGTTTCAAAATTGCGATTTGGTTTATGCAAAAAATTTCCACTGGGACCCATTATGCGTTACCGGGAACAGTTACCAGACCATAACAGCCCCAGTCTTAAACCGATTTAACGTGTAGCGATGGCAGGGAGTGGAAGCGGCACATTGACCCAGCTCCGCCCCTCCCGAAATATAGAACGAAATGATAAAACACAACCCAAGCAATTACAAAAATTGATGAAATTCGAAAACCAAAGAGGGGGGGGAAAACGCAAAAAAATAAATAAAGAACCGTTACTTAAAAACCAATGCCGAAAAGCAAATTAGCAAAAAAGAGCAAAATGAGACCCACTGTTTGGGAGAAAGTTGCGAGAAGAGATCCACGAAGGGAGGCCCGCCAAGCCAGCTCAACCTGCCCGGAGGAAAACGGGGAGGAGCGGCAAAGCCCTGCCGGACTGACAGCGACTCAGGCGGCAGCATAATGGCAGGCCCTCGCCCTTCCAGACTGGTTCCAGGGAGGAAGTACAGAGAAACAACAACCATCCGAACCCCGGTCGAAGACACGAACAAGAGATGAACCGCGCAGTCCAGTCGAGTCAAAAAGAAGCCCCGCCTACTTACGAGAGTACGTCAACGACGTGAGGACTGAACTAAGAGGGCGGGGGGTGTTCGTGTATGACAAATAACTGCTCCAAATTAATTGCACATTCTGCATGGTTGTTTAAAACAAAAAGGGATTGGTTCAAAAGAACAATCCCTGAAGCCGCAAGGAAGCGGCAAACTCAAACAAATGTCATTGGCTACAAGCCGGCAGGGAAAAAAGTATAAAAACTGGCGCGGCTTGAGCCATGTTCCTTTCTCAACTACTGCTATGAAATAAAGACTTTGCTGTTGGAACCCGGTCTACCTCGTGTTTTTCTGGACAAAACAGAAAGGAATGAAATAACAACAGAGGTTTGTTTACTCTATGGCTCCCTCAGGAGTTGAAAGATGGGACCATCAACTTATTAAAGTCAAGGGCAGGAATTTTTCAGTTGCAGTCACCAGGGTAAGCCAAACTAATTTAATTATTTAAAGTCACAGAGTGGAGCCTATTAACTAGCTCTTATAGTGCTGTGCCATGGAGAAAAGTCATGTAGGAAGAGATAGTTTTTTAAAAAACAATCTCTTAGATTTGCAAGAAGCAACAAACAAGTCAGATCCAGGCCAGTCTACACTTCATGAAAATGGAAATTTATGATAATTCAAGAATCTTTCCTTTCACCCTTTGAGTATTTTGGTGTCTATGTCGGTTATAAAAATTGTGGGAAGAGAGTATAACACTGTAATTATTATTCTGGAACAATTATTTTTTTTTAATTTTCTGGCAGCATGTGCACTGAGTTATTATGGTGCAGAATGTGGCATGGTTTGCAGCTGCAATGGAAGTGAAAGTTGCAATCCATTAAATGGACAGTGTGCAGAAAATGAGCAGTGTAATGAAAACCACATAAAAAATAATTGTCAACAAGGTATGCAATTTAATTTTTTCTCTCTTCTATAAATATATCAGAAGGGGAAATCCTACATATTTGAGCTACAAATATTCCCTTTCATTGGTATTCTTTGCTGCATTCTTTGTTTCTGGTTTATACTAATTTTATCTTGCTGCTGTTTTTTGTACACCTTTTTGAGTTTAATATAATCTAGTACCTGTCCCCTAGATGAAACTGGCTTTTATTCAGTAAAAGAAGTGAAAAAGGTTCAACTGCAATACTTATGCTTATTTTGATGGTGTTAATTATCCCTGTTGTTTCAGGCTTCTAAAACTGTGTCTTAAACCGCTTTTTCTGATGTAGCTGAACTTTTATTTCACAGAGGAAAACTCTTTTCTTTGACTTTGCTTTTGATCTTTAGTTATTTTCTGGAAAACTCCCTTATGGTGATCTCAACAAAACAACTGACTTTCAACTGGTATTCTGACACTTAGTTCTGTCTTTATATTCCAGAACTCCACTTGGGTTTCCAAATGCCTGATCACTACTTTTCTTGTATATGCTTTTCTGTGTCAAGCTCAGTAAATCTACACAAAACATTTTTCTTCACAAACCATCTATCTTCTCCTTATTTCCCTTTATGTTGCTTTCACACTATTCAAATATTGGATTCTTTTGGTTTGTTCCCCACATGCCAGTATACTGCATTTCTTGTTTCCACTTTGATATTGCATTCTTTTTCTATGTTTCCTCAATTCTCAGCCTTTCACTTTTCTTAACATAGTCATTAAAATCAGTCTACCATCAAAAAAGGAAAAAAGAAACACATATTCTTTAGTGTCAAACTCTCCACTACCTATTGTTTATAAACATTAAAATAACAAGGAAAAACAAAAAAGGAAAATAAGAAATTATCTCTTAAAACAATATAAATACTTTATTTGATATTTTAAGTTCCCCTTTCTTTGATCTCAATTCATATGTAAGCTTTAGAAACAATGCTCTTAATATTTGTATTGGCCTTATTGTATAATAAGTAATGTACATGAAAACAATTCTGGCTTGAATTTAATTAAACTTTTTGTTTTGCCATTGCTGCACATTATCCAGATTTATTTTTCAAGTTGGATGCCAGTAGCTTAAAAGATAGTAAGTCAGTTAGACAGAGAGAGAGACGACTTCAAGCCACTGCTGTCTCTCAGCCCAACCTCGCAGTTTGTTGTGGGGAAAATAAAGTATAAGCAATGCGTGATGGTGACGCTCATCACCTTGCATTGATGTGGACACACAAACATAAATACATAGGCAGGATAAAAAAAAATACTCTTATTGAAAAATATCTCTGTTTCAAAGAAAAGAAAAATCTTTCTACCATCCTTCACTTCTATCCCTTTAAGAGTCTGAAAGTTTCTTATACTTTAAATTATTATTGTTTGTCACATAGTCAGTCAGTTATTCAGACTGGATTTTTTGTCCATTTATTGAATCCTTTCCAAGGACCTGGAAATGGGACAGTATTATTCGCTCTGAACAGTCACTGTCTCCATCCCCACCCCATATTTTTGCATGCTGCTGCTTCAGATTTGTATTAGATTCTTTTCATAGAGAATCTCTGGGCATCCAGTTTAAAGTATAGTGGGAACAATAAAGTATAATGGGGGATATTTTCTGACAAATATCCAGTGTAATGTTTTAGTATTATTATGATATTCCAGTTTATCAGAACACTAAAATCTGCACCAAACTATGACTGAGGAAGAATCTATAGTTGAAGTGAGACCCTGACAACTTCCTGTCTAATGGCAATTACTTTTCTTCCCTTTATACAACCCCTGTGGAGAATTTCATTTAAGTAACCAGTAGAGTAATAAGTTATTTACTGTCCCGCTTTCTTAAGTTGACTTTAATGATCCAAATACAATAATATATTAATCACTGAAGGCTACAAAATGCCTCACAAAGCTAAGAAAACTGCATCCCTTCCACCTCAATTCTACCTCTAATCTAATGGACAAGAAGGCATGAGTCCTTGAGTGATGGAGAACCTACTGAATTTTACTGAATTTTTTGAATTTGCTGAAATGAATAAATCAATAGACCTATTTCTCTATACTCTTGTGCAAGATTTGCTGATTTGAACCACTGTTAAGTCAGTATTTACTTTTAGCAACTGCAAGGACAGTTTCTTCAGAATGATGTATCCCCAATCTGGTCCATCAAGTCTTCCAGCAGTAAACCCACTATCTGTAATGGAGTTCATTCACTTTGTTCATAGTAATCTCCTTTTTCCCTTTCTTCCACCTTTCTCAATGTTGTAGACTGTTTCAAAGAATTAGTTTTTCATATAATGTGTTTGAAGTATTATAATTTCAGCCATTTGTGTTTTAAATGAGAAGTCTGAATTGACTTCTCACTTCAATGCCTCATGAAACTAAGAAAACTGCATCCCTTCCACCTCAGTTCTACCTCTAAGCTAGTGGACAAGGACACATGAGTTGTGGAATGATGGATAACTTACTGCATTTTTGTCCAATGATCCATTTGTTTCCTTGATTATTCTATGTTATTCTCCGACAAGCTTTGAAATGGGTGATGGTTAAAATGAAATCAAATGTGTAAAGATTTTGAGAATAATTTAAGGTTTTCAAACTGGGATTCATGAAGAATTGAAGGATAGTAAAAATTGTAATATCCAGTTTTTAGAAGGAATAAGATACTATGAGAAAAATAACTATTTTCATTTAGGAAACTTGTTTACAGTATTCAGAAGCAAAACAGCAATGGGATCCTTGGTACATTCTGATCTTGGTGGTATTGCCAAACTCAGAGAGTGCTAAGGGCCCCACAGTTCAACCCTGAGCTATAAAAATTCTTTTCTATTGGTATAAAAGAGCAATCTCATGGCAAACTAGTTACAGATTCAAAAACTGATTCACTCAAGAAAAAAAAAACTCAAGAGAAATAATTTAAAACTCATTAATTTCTATAATTAAAAAAACAAAATGCTGTGCTATTACATGTGGGGAATTGTTCAACAAGAATTATTTCCATCTGATTTTAAACATGAAATATAAGATACCTATAGATCATCACTATGAAGCAATTCATCATATAGATTAGTCCCAATTGTAATTATACCCCTAAGGTCTTCCCTGTATGAGGTTTTATAGCTTTCCAGATAGATTATTTGACGTTCAAAATAAAGGAATTAAACATTGATTTTATTGTGACATTAGTTAATTTAAGCAAAAACATTTTTAAAAGTTAACTCCTTTCAGTTATGAAGTTTTTGTTAAGTTATTGAGTACACAATTTTATTGTGTTACTGGATGGTTGAGGATAACTTATTGTACTAGCAGTTATAAAACAACAGCAGCAAAACTCTATAAATCTTGTCTTATTGCTTAGTTATTTAAATATACCATAGCTGTTTATTTTTCAGATGTAATTCATCTTAAATGTCCAAAAGATCTTGGATGGTGGTACTGGAATAACAGCTGTTATTATATAGAACCAGCAAAACGCTTGACATGGGAACAAGCAAAAAAATTCTGCATGGCTTATCATGAAACAAAACTGCTACCAAAACCAAGTGATGAGGAAAAGGTAATGTGTTTTTGGATGTACAACTGGAAGGGATTTCTAGATTGAATAAATCATTATGATATACTGAGAAGAACAGATGTATGAAATACAGTAGGTTTTTCTTTGAAGAAAGTAGAACTACCAGCAAGAATGAGCCCTCCCCATGGGATAAATACGGAAGCCAATTATAGTTTCTTGAAATAATCCAGTCTGCTTCTTGAGATTGAAATAGCTGACCTAATAAACTGTGATCTCTTGTAAAAACAAGAGATGAAGAACTTTAGAGGAAGTAGAAACAGATAACAATTTCAAAATAAAAATATTCTTAACTGTCTTTATTTGGGTTTTCCAGTCAGAAAACTCAGAATATATCAGTTTTCTTAAATATATACAGAAATAGATAAACCTCAAATGTATAGATGCAAATAAAAAGTAAGCACAACTTATAATAAATAACAATAATAGAAAGTAAAGATAACAGCAACAGTAATAGACACATTTAATAGGCACACTCTGGAGACTGCTTAAATACTTATCAGCATTGACAAAATCACCATCAGGCAATGCAAAAGGTAGCTTTAGCATCTCCTTATCCCAGGTCCTTGGGAAGGACTGAGTAGGTAGATAAAATTGCCAAACCCAGTTTAAATGTCTGGCTGACTATGCAACCAACAACAACAATAATGGCAATCACCAAGATTCGTACTGCAGGATCCAATCTGATTCAGTCCCCAGGACCAGAAGTTTTATCTTCCAAGCTTTTGGACTCACACAGGAGCCCATCCTCAGAGAAAAGGTCCCTGAGGATGAGCTCCAGCACCAGTCCAAAATCTTGGAAGATGAAACCTCTGATCCTGGGGACTGAGCCAGATTGAATCCTGTAACATTATCCTGGGACACATATATTTGCCTTCATTTGTAAGATTCATACTATTCTTCAGATATAAGTGAGACAAATATAATAGAGGCACAGAATCAACTAACCTTAGAAGATACATTAGTGTCCTGCTCAGAAATGACAAACTTTTTACTTTCTGCCAGGGTATTTGGGATAGGTCAATGTCATCTGCAATTGCCTATGCAATAGAAGAGCATGTGATTCAGGGACTTCACAAAGCCATTCACATATGAGCATATGCCCTGATGTAAAGCGATATTTTTATAAACCAACACCCCCCCCATTGACTGCACCACATACACATAAATGGCAAATTAATGGAAACCCAATAGAACAAGAATGAACTTAAAAATATTTTTTAAAACAAAAAAGGGGAACAAGCACTTTCGTGTTCTTTCTCCAAGTGCGAAATACTAGTCCCATTGTCTTTTCCATCCAGGCTGATCATGATTATCACTCTGAAAGTTGTGATGGGGATGACTTGTACAACAGAGAAAATTCCTTTCAATAAGTACACAAATCTTAACATCCCATTATCAGTGCTTTAAAAATAGATGGTTTTTTCCAGAGCTGCCTTCTAACACTGAGATGAGAAAATACTTGGTATTTACAGTTGAGGATTATCAGATATAATAAAAGATTAATAATTGTATATATTTTTACATTTTGTAAAAAATGAATAAATTTTTGCTTTCAATAAATTATTTTTATTATCACTGTGTACCTTATATATCTCCTTGACTTGAATAATTATAGCCAGTTTTTGCTGAGAGTGGAAATAATGTTGACACATTAAAGTTATGCTGATGCTATGCAAATTATTTGTAATAGAAATATTTTTTTTAATCTGCAGGTGTGGTTAACGACTATGTTAAAGGATGATGTATGGGTTGAAATGAGAAAAATGGATATGACAAATAGGTAAGAGAAATTATAATTGTTTCACTAATGGAATGCTGTCCAGGTTTTCCTTTGTGATGAAGGACTGAGACCAGGATAATTTACTTTGATTCAATAGCTTGATTCGGGCTTCTCAGCTTTATCTACGTCATAAGCTTGTTGTTCTTGGAACAACATTTAATAAAGGAATATTTTAAGGACCTCAAACTCTTGGAGCTGGATATCAAAGCTAGATATCTTATAAAGGAATCCTCTGTTATTAATTTCTGATAATAATTCTACAAAAAAAATCTGTTCTAACCATTTATGCCAAAGCAGATTCATCTATTCAACAACTGTACAATTTAGTGCACTAAAATAAAAAAGATTCTAAAAATGCTTTGAATTTAGTTGAACTAACTTTAATTTATTGTAAGGCTACATTTACAGAATCTTGCAAATCTGAAGGCACAGATTTCCTACTGCCACTTCCAACTGCTTGATCCGTAAGCTTCCCTAATCCATAAAAAGGTTTTATAGTCGCTTGAGTTATAGTAACTGATTTATAGGTTTGCCATATTGAGTTTTGGGCTATCTCCAAGATGCCTTGTCATTTCTAAATCATATGCAGAGTTATGTCAAAAGGATTTCCTTCCAAAAAGGAGAAGCTGAGCATGCTGTTCAGAAGATTTTGCTTCTGCCTATTTACCATTTATACTTTTCCTTTTTTCCAAATCTACTCTTTCTTCCAAAACCTTTCATTTAAGTCAAGATATATTATTGCTTAGTATTTTTCCTAGTTCCTCAATATTATTGAAAACATCAATATTTTTTTAAGCGTCTGTTGTATTCACATGCTTTAGCTGAATTATACAACATTATATTATTTTAATCCTGGTTTCTCAAATGCATTCTAAGATTTTCTAAAGGATCCAGTCTTTTCATCTAGAACTGTTCTCTTTTGTTTAACACTCAATCTGCAAGAGAGATTGCAGCAATCCTGCTTACATCATCCTCTTGACATCCAGCCATGAATCATTATTATTATACCACTCCTTATCAGGAAGCTGATGTTAGTTATTTGATGAATATTCATTATAGCGTCCACGTGGCAACACACTAGGTAAGTGAAAGAATATGGTGGTATCACATCCTGGCTGTCTCGGCTCCAGTCCATTCTTTATTGGAGTCATGACAGGGTGGCCCCCTCTACCAAGATTCTGCCTAGGATACAAGAACACATTAGACAAAAGGGATAATGGTGTATAGAGGTTATGCATCGGCCCCTGGCTTATCAGGATGTCGGCTGTGGAATTTTTTCCTCAATCTATCTGCACACATATCCGACTCATCCACCCAGGATGACTCTGATTCGGGATACCCTTTCCATCGTATGAGGTATTGAATAGTCTGTCTTCGTATTCTAGAATCTAGTATTCTATCTATTTCAAATTGTTCTGGTTCTCTATGTACTGGTTTCATAGATATCTCGTTGTTTCTAGGGATACTTAAAACAGATACTGTTTTAAGTAAAGTTATATGAAAAACGGGATGAATCTGCCCTAGTCATGACAGTAATTTGAGTTTAACTGTCACGGGGTTAATTACTCTTACTATATCAAAAGGGCCTAAATATTTTGGACCCAGTTTTNGTTTTTTGTTTGTTTGAATTTTATAATCTCTGGAAGCTTTTTCTAAGGTTTTTTTTACATTATTCCAACATCCTTGTATTTTTCCTGCCCATTCTTTAACACCAGGTGGGTCTTCCTCTTGACAGATGAATTCTGAACTTGGGCCGAATTCCATACCATGTACTATATAAAATAGACTATACCCGGTACTGCTATGCAGGGCGTTGTTGTAAGCAATTTCAGCGAACAGTAATAAATCTACCCATTCTCTTTATTGATGTGAGATATATGATCTTAAAGATCATTCGACCATGGCATTCACTCTTTCTGTGGCTCCATTTGTACTCGGGTGATATGCTGAGCTGAGTCCCGGAGAAGACCCCATAAAAGTGAGGAATGTAATCCAAAATCGTGTTGTGAACTGCACCCCCCTGTTGGATATTATTCTTCTGAGCGCCCTATGTAATCTATACCCTTGTGTCACAAACATATCTGCCAATCGTTCTGCTGATGGTAGGCCTTTACAGGGGACAAAATGCACCTGTTTTGAAAATAAGTCAATTATGGTCCATATTACCGTGTATCCCTTGCTGTTTGGCAATTCAACAATAAAATCCATGGCTATATCTCGCCATGGATGTGTTGGCTTTGATACTGTCTGCAATAGTCCCATTGGTTTGCTTACTCTAGGCTTAGATGTTGCACAAATATGGCATGTCTTTACATACTGTTCGACATCAACCTTCATTTTGGGCCACCAAAACTGACGGTGGGTTAGATGTAATGTCTTTAAAAATCTGAAATGTCCTGCCTGTTTTACATCATTTTCTTTGCAGATGGAGATATTTTCTAATGAAGTTATGGTCTATTTTTATTTTGTGACCTATTTCATTTTGGGAAATGAAAAAAATACTGGAGGAGGAGGAGAAGGTAGTATGAAAAATCAGCTTCATACAGTAGTTACAAGGTGCCTATAAGCTTTAGATTGGTATTACTTTAGAACAGTGATGGAAATTCCATTCCTTGAGCTACATGTAGCCCCCAGTCATCTTTGGTGAATATCAGAGTTATCTCTGCCCATCATTGCTGAACATTATGTAATGCAGTTTATGACACTGCACTCCTCCCAAGAATCTCCATAGAAAATCTTATTGCCATCCAGTTTGCATCACCACAACCACCACCATCATCTCAGCTTGATGCAAGTCTAAATCAAATATTTTTTTTCTAGGTAATCCCAGTCATCACAATGTGTCCTATCTTCACACCAGGGGTGGGATGATACTGGTTCTGCCCGGCTCTATAGAACCAGTAGCTCTGAAGAGCAGCAGACATCGAACCAGTTCTGTGTTTGCGGCTGTTTGGCCCACCCACCCACCCACCCACCCGGGTTCNTGCGGCTGTTTGGCCCACCCACCCACCCACCCACCCGGGCTCTTACCTGTCCTTTATTTCCTGCTTTTTCAAACTCAACTGCTTTGTGTGGCACAGCTGAGGTTGAAAAAGAGGCTTTTCAAATGCTGTACACCTGCATGCTCTGCTTTTCAGCTGTTCGGGTGGCATAGCTTAAGATTTTTATACACACATGCGCAGCAAAATGTAGTAACCGAACTGGTAGTAACACTGGTAGTAACACTGGTAGTAACGCCGGTTGAATCCCACACATGTGGAAGTCATGAAAGGGTTACACAGGGAATCCTCAACTTACAACCACAAGTGGGACCAGAATTCCTGTTGCAAAGCAAGATGGTTGTTAAGTGAGTTGTGCCCAAGTTAATGACTTTTTTGTTAAATGAATCACTGTAATTGTTAAGTGAATTATGTGGTCATTGAGCAAAACCAGCTTTCTCCATTGACTTTGCTTGTCAGAAGCCATCTGGGAAGATTGCAAATGACAATCACATGATCTCAAGGTACTACAGCCATTGAAAATACTTGCCAGTTGCTGAGCCCTAGAATTTTGATTATATGATGTTGTGATAGTTGTGAATGCAAGAAGCAGTTGTAAGTCACTTTTTTCAGTGTTGTAACCTCAAATGGTTGCTAAATGCATAGTGCAAGTTGAGGAATTCCAGAGTAGGGAAATCAAACCAAGAAGCGATTACATATATTCATTAAAGTGCAGATGAAATTCTGATATGGTTTTTTTCCCCATGCCTGAATTAAATTATTCTGCCATCTGAAAACTTATTTGCATTCCTATAAAAACACAAACCAAAGCAAATTTTACTGAACTAATATGTTTTTTTTTTTTGGGGGGGGAGATGTTACTGACAAAAATTGTGTCAGAATTGTTCGTTGACAAAGTATTCTTAATGGGTAGAAGCAAAAGTTATTATTCTGAGAACACAACTTTCTTGAGAACTTTAAAACTTTCGATTTTACCAGACTGATCTCGCTGTCCCAGGTGTGATTTAGTGGTTGTATAGCAGTTAATCTTCCAAGTTGTAAGTAATTAGTGCAGTTTTAGATGTGCCAGATCAAACAGACCTATTGGAAAGCAGAACAAATGTGTATATGGAAAAGCAGTAAATCATATCCGGAACAACTGAAACATATGGGTATAATATGGAGAAGAATCAGAAGATTGTAAAGTTCTCCAGAGTATTTCATTTCTGGAAAAATATATTTTGCATATTCCTTATCCTGAACTGGCTTTATATTAGATTTGCAGAGATCAGACAATCTCATTTGGGAATGAGCAAGCCACTAAAAATGCAGATACAGACTGAGTTCCTCACAAAACAATATAATCTAAAATGATATCAGTGAGAAGACTGAAGTGAGAATAATGGAGTTCTGTTCTCCCACAATATACCATGAGAATAACATACTGTACATGATTATTTTCACAAAACAGATTTACAGAAGAACGAAAAAAGGGCTAGTCTGTCAAAATTAACTAAAACTGAATATTATCATTCAAGATAATATTTACTGGATTCATATAGGATATGATGTAATTTGCAGCAATAATAGCCCCTTCAATAATAAAACTAATACTTGGAAATTGATATAATTAAAAGAGAGTTAAGCCCCTGTCACACAGCACCAACGGATGGAAAGAGGATGTAAAACGGAGAGAAACACTTGCCATCTGTTGG
>BHFT01053340.1:0-26989 GCA_004320025.1 Laticauda laticaudata | reverse complement strand
GTCGCGGCTTGAGCCAATGTTCCGTTTCTTACTGTGTTAAGCAAATAAAGACTTTGTTGTTGGAACCCGGTCTACCTTGCGTTTTTCCGGACGGAACACAACCAACCAGTACTATTCTAAAATACTCATATGTAGACCTGAATATCTACTTAATTAGGGCTGTTCATTATGAGACTATCTACTTTGCTATTTTGAAGCAATTCAGTCAGTTCTGCTCTTAAAACAATATAAACTCGTTTTTAGAGTCCATATTTTTGAAATTTTACAGGCTATAGTCATTTTGACTGGGTTTACAAACATGAGAAATTTGGAGAATATATTATCAACTGTGTATCCCAATGAAGAACTCTTCAGTTGAAATATTTCTGTCATTTTTTAGATTGAGCAGTTGAATCACCAGAGGTCTAGCTGTAAAAGACTTTTATTAAAGTGCTTTATTATGCCATGTTTGATGTGAGTGTTATATCAGAAAAGAGATATGCAGTGAATGACATTAATGTATCAGTATTTTGCTTTAGTCTAGGCCATTTTATTGACCGATTTCAGTGAAATGGATTGAAAGAATCAATTGTATCTTAGTAGGACTATATAGTGTTCTGACCAAGACTTCTGGAGAGCATAATTAAGCACACACTTAGTTAAAACAACTCTTGTTTTATTTCAACGCTGGGAATTATTTTCTTTCCCAGCTGGTAATGTCCAAACAGTCCCTTTGAGACCAGCTTCCACCTTTCTTTCCTTTGAATTGCTGTCAATAACCAGAATGCCAAATGAATGATAAAAAAAAAAACCAACAAAAGTACAAAATCCACACAGAGCTTCAAAGATTAATCCAAACAGAAGAAACAACTTGCTTCCTGCCAAAAGGTTTTGTGTCACCTTTGCCTGTTCTTTACACCTTATGGGAGGGGCAATCATCTTCCGAGCCTTACTCCTGAGTCGCCCCTTTTGTTTTCCAACTGCTCTTGCTTTCTAGCAGCTCTGCATCATTGCACACTGGAACAGGCTTCCCCTTGTTCCTCAGCCTCGCTGCATGCCAGGACTCTTGGAGACTCTGAGTCAGCACCCCACGCCCAGATGGTGCCTGGCCCCATCTCTGCATCAGATACCAAGACCCTCATCCAAGTCCTCTCCAGATTTCCCTGACTTGGTTCCCATTCTTCCCACTGTCAATTCCAGCTGCATCTGCAACAGGCCTACTGGTGAACCACCAACATAAAGCAGATTATGCAGGCTTTTAAAAAAATCTATCTGTAGGAAGTTTAAATGATAATTGTCAAGCTTGAAAAGGCGCCAGGGAAAGTGAAGGGTTAAGCCATTGTACACTTTGAATTTTGGAAAAATTAATCTGGGATAAAGTGGTTCCATATTACTCTTAAAGTTTTGTTTGGAAAGAATATTTTCTCTCAGATAAAAAGTTTTTTTTAATCTAATTCTCAGAAAGCTTTAGGCATTTCTTTGGTATCTGGTCTTGATTTTTAATATTTATGAGGGGATAAAATCCGCTGCTGTTGTTTTTGCTTTTTTTTTTTTTTTTAACTGTAATGCATTATGCAGCCCTTCATGATGTGTATAAAATTTTGTAGAGACTTAAAAATAGTAGAATCCAATGTAGAAATATGTTAGAACAACCTTTATCCAAGAGAGAAGGGGGGAAAGGGGAGGGAGGGGGAAGGGGAAAGGAGGAGAGAGAGAGAGGGGGGGGGGCAAAGTCCTGTTTGATATATTTGCCTCTTCTCTTTTTTAACCCAGTTCAAAGCACTTATTTTGAAATTTAAAAATCTTTTCTCTGCCAGCTGAAAAACTTGCTTGTCTCTCTACTATTGTTGTAAATGTTAATGTATTTTTTAAATTATTGCTTCGGAAATATTTTTGTTACTTATTCTTATTCTTTTATCTGATCACATATATAGAGTAATTGCTGATGGCATATATACAGTAAATATTTACCACCAGCTCTTGGACAAAAATAACTGCTGGTGCCTTTTATTGTCATTGCCACAATGTGCCCTCATTGGTAAACAGCTGATTGGCATGCCAGCATGTCCTGGCTCAGTCTTGATTTCAACCAAATCCATCCTCCTCCACACAAAAAAAGTACAAGAATGAATATTCTTTGCTGGGTCATATATAAGACCCAGCCCAATATATAAGAACTATATGCACATATCTTGTCATTTTACCACAGTTTCACATTAACATGAAGGCTGGCCTGTGGTTGTAATTCATCCCATTTATCATAATCTTCTCCCAACATATATCACATAAATGTCTGGAAACACTGGTGAATCCTAGAAATATAACATAATCCATCTTGTTTTGTTCTGAATGATGATAAGGGATTGCTATGATATCAAATATTATCAAATATTATTGTTAGTTATATTGCTATGATATAATCTGGTAACAGAGCTGGAATAAAACCACTGTAGATGATATGGCTAAAGAAAATATGGTTACTTTCTGAAAAGGAATCAGTTATTGACACACTGAGAAGAATATACAGGTACTCTTGCACTTCCGGCAAAAATTGGGACCAGTCATTAAGTAATGCAATTGATTCGAGTTACACCCAGTTTTATGATCCTTCTGATTTATGATTTTTTTGATCTTTTTTTTCCACATTTGTTAACAAATAACTTTGTTAAGCAAATCTATCTTGCCCCATTGACTTTGCTGTTAGAAGCCACTTGGCAAGGTTTGCAAATGGTGATCAAGTCACCCTGGGATCATGCAGTCATCATAAACACATCCCAGCTGTCAAGCACCCAATTTTTGATGACGTGACTGCAGGGATGCTGCATTGGTTATAAGTACAAGGACAGGACAAATCACTTTTTTTTCAGCATAATTTTTTCAAACAAATAAGTCAAGGACAACCTGTAATGGTAATAAAATGAAGTCATAGACAAGAAGTACATGAGTAGGAGATCAAATGGATTCTTCTGTCCATGCTTTGGATAACATAATGACACATTGGTAAGACACACATTTCTATATATTATACATACTGTATAATATGTATATATTACACATATATGTGCATCCATTAGACAGAGCTTCTCATTCCCATAATAATCTAGGTGAATTCTGATACTTCCTGTTACTTAAAAGGAATAGCAATAAAGAAACAAGGGCTGCAATATGTACTGTATATTCTGTGTGGTATTTTTCAATTACATGGACCACCAGGAAATATCATGTGAATGATTTCATCCTCCTCTGATACAATTAGCCAGATATTATTCTTTGAGGTTCAAAGGAACTGAACTCATAGACCTTCATATTTTTGTTGGTGACATACAAACCCAAGCTTTAGAAGCTGCCAACTTTTGCAACATGATCATCTGAAATCATGTTATGAAATTTATAAGTTAATTAATATTCTTTTTTAAAAAAAGTATTAGCTGCACTTCATAGATAGAATGGTCAAGACTAGTGTGATGACCCGGGGCATGGCACAAAGGCAACACAGTCAAATAAGCAATAAGAGTCCCTTTATTATCACCAACCTTGCCCCCAATGTCTAGGTTAACATTAGCTGGAGAAAATCTCTCCCAGGAGCAGCCTTTCACTGTAGAAAATTCCATCCAAAACAAGGTACATACAAACTGTAACTAAAAATCCAAACAAACCAATCTGAAGTAATTAGTTTGACAGGACAGGAGAAGGAATTTCAGACTTGAAAGCACAGCAAAACTCACATGTTTGGGAAGACACCAGGAACACAGATAAGCCATGATGATACAAGATAAATTCACATTTGCTCCCAACTGCTTGCTGTGTGCAGCTTCCTTTTTTTTAATACTCTGTGTTCCCAGCTGCAGCTAATGAAGAGAATCAGAGCCCCTTCCTCCCCACGCAACTCATGTTGCTCTCTTCTCCATTCCTCCCTGTGTGCCCTAGGATGAAGAGAAGGTGGACCTGGGTCTTCCTCTGAATTCCCTCTCCCTTGCTCTACCTCTTTCCTTCTCTGCCCAGCCAGACTTTGCCCTTCCCCAGTTTCTTCCACAGCTAAGGGAGCCACACTCCCACTCTCTGTCAGCTGTTCAGCTTCCCCTTCCAAGTCAGCCTCCAACAGGACCATGAAAGCTAGTTTATGAAGACTTGACTAATTTCCCTACCAGTATCTTCATAGCTTCTTCTATAGTCAACCAACCATAATTATTCCAATATTAGAGTGATGAGCACAGACCTTATTTCATGTAAATGATGGCTAAGTGATTCTATGAATGGCCTTGCTTAGATTTATACAACAAAATGATAACTTGAAATAATTCTTAGCCTATAATTCATCCCTTGCATTTATCACAACAAAACTTTATCCTTTTCAGTAATCTTTCTTTTTGATGTCATAAAGCATGCAGACAGTCTTCTGAGAAGCAAACACACACACACACACACACACACACACACACACACACACACACACACAAAGAAAAGCTTTGAAATGTGAATCTGGGAGAGTTTACACTCCACACAAACAATGCCATGCAAGATAAATTACAGTTTGGGCAGAAGCAGTGCACTCCATAAGATCAAAGGAGGAGTGTGAACAAAGACTGAAATACATGGAATATGCTGGTATTTGGGGGGTGGGGGTGGAGGGTTTATATGTGAATATGTCTGTAAGCAGAAAAACTAACATGCAATTGCAGTAAAGAAAACAAATGCAATTGTGCCTATATTTTCTCTTCAGTAAGATATGGCAGCTGTAGAATATTGTGAGAGCTTTTGCAATTTCCTTTTTTTTAATGCTGGATATATGATAAAAAGAAACTACGACAAATGACCAATCTAACACATTATAAGACAAAATTTGGTTTTAATTATGTTAATATTTTGCTTTGATGTCTTCTCTTTTTTCTCCCATTAAAAAAAAAGTATAAATACAACCCAGGCTGAGTTGTCTTCTACTAACAGGCTTTTTTTCTTTTTTTAATCTGACTTAAACTTTATGTGTTCCCAGAAATTGTTTCCATTGGAAATTGAATTCCCAACCTGAGCAATTATACCACTGAATGATTTAGAATAAAGTATCTATTCTGTTATGCTGCAGCCAGCAAAGTTCATGTGAACTTTATGTAACAGCATATATTCCTCTACTTCTTTAATTCCCTCCTCGCAGAACTGTTTTCCATCTAATTTCATTTCAGTCAAAAGGGGAGATTATTGTACAGTGTGGAGCTCCTTGCTGCAGGTGGCAAACTGCCCACAGATTTAAAATGACATTAAATACAAAGTTCTTGAATGCAACTTCGGATACAATCAGACATTAAAATACAGAAGAATGTAGATTTGAATGTTGTCTAGATTTCAAATAATGGATCAGAGCAACAGGCTTATGAATAAGCAAATTGCAGAAGACAGCATCCTTGAAGTACTTTTCTTTGGAGGATGGGGATCTGGATAACTAGGAGCTAGGGACCTAGAAGATATAGGTATCACTAATAACTTTTTCTAGCCCAAACCATCATAAGCTAAAAAGGCTTTAGCAACCTTCAGTATAATAGGCTAAAGCAAACTGCACAACTGGAGTATTTTTATTATCTAAGCTCTCCTTCTCTGAATCTTCAAACTTCCCCTGTCAGTTTCATGCCATTATAAAAGCTTTCAAAATTGGATATACTTCAAAAAGATCACACATTCACATGTTTCTATGACATAGTGGTCAGAGTAAAAGATGAGAATATTTGTGTGAGTTGTCACATCTGGTATGAATTCATCAGACTTGTAACTTATTCAGATTTCAGCACAGACACTCTCCCCTTCCCAGTTTTGCCTATATGGCGGTCAGCATTGCTGAGATCATTTTATGATCTCAAGGATATTTATATTGTTCTAAGATTAGTTTCAGCATCTCATTTGATAAATAACCTTATCTAGAAGAATCAATTGAAAACTATGACTGGCTTCCCAATCATGTTAATCTACCATTTTTTATCATAGTTTATTGAATAACTATAATTATATGGGCTCACAAATTGCAATGTGCAAATTTGTACTATGCAAATGATGCACAAATCATAAGGGCTAAATTCACACAACATTTTGCCAAGATAATATCTTCCAGACATGTGGACCTATAATTCTTCAGCTACCATGGACAATTCTGAGAATACTGGGAACTGGACTACATGTCTAATGGATTCTGAATTTGGGGAGACCGTGCCACACCAAAATGCAATAAATCACATCATTGTGAGATTAAGAAGGACTATGTCAGATCATGAGAACATCATGATCATGCAAACTGGCAAATGATATTTAACAGATGTTAATTGCCTTTCTAAAGTGGAAGGAACCAGTTGTCAGTCTGTTAGAAAAACAGGTGGAAATAAAATAATAAGTTCTGAGCCTGGGGATAGATGAATAGAGGGAACTTAAGATTTATAATTTGCAGGTGCTGGCTTTCTGTTGCATGGGTTTGTTTTTTGTTTTTTTTTGTATCCATCCTTGAATCTGTGCCTGCTATTCCAGGTTTGAATATCAGGTTTCCTCCAACTTTGAGGAAACCTGATATTAATTAATTAAGGAATGTGAACTTTTAGGAGCTAGTCTTGGGTGACTTCATGGAAACATCAACTATTCTAGTCAACAAAATCTGCTTTCATTTTCCACTAAGGTTTCTTCATTTTCCCAATTTATCCTATAGAAGTTGTCTTTGTTGGTGTAGTCCATGAAAATCTCATTCAAGTCTGACCATGCATATTTCTTCAAGATCAGCCAAGATATAAGTAGGAGTGGCTACCAAGTTTAGGAAATAGATAAGTCTAAGTACATGAACCAATGGCCCAGTTCACGAGAGGGTAGCTTCTGCCTTTGGCACAGATGGAATTTTACATCATTCAATTTCATGGGACATTCATAGACCGTACTGGGTAATCAGGAGGATTATTCTTGGGCATAGATTAAGCTAACATAGGTATCAACTATACAAGCTTAAAATAAAAGGTTCAGGACAAACAGAAACATTTCAGCAAACACCATATTTAATAATCAATAATCAGAATAGAGCTGGAAGGGACCTTGGAGGTCTTCTAATACAAGCTCCTGTTCATGCAGGAAACCTTATAACATTTCAGACAAGTGATTGTCCTGTCCCTTCTTAAAAACCTCCAATGATGAAGCACTCACAACTTCTGAAGGCAAGCTGTTCCAATGGTTAATTGTTCTCACTGATAGGAAGTTTCTCCTTAATTCTAGGTTATTTCTCTCTTTGATTTAATTGTCACCAGACCTAATATTATATTTGCAGAATTGTGTGTGTGGGGGGGGGATTGTACAGATTTTAAGATTTCCAGAAGACATTTGCTTACAATATCTAATAACTTCCTGAAGCAAAGTTAATGTTTTTGAGACTTGGGATTTTTCTCTTCCTAAAAGTATTTTACTAAAGAATATTTACAGTGATAAATAGATTTTGTCCAGGATAATCTGCCCAATCTGGTCCTTTAGGTCTTCCAAGAGTGTATATCTTGCCATTGTAATTATATCCAATTCTTCCTTTTTTCTAACTTTCCCAGCATTATGTGCATTTGAAAAAGATGGTTCCCAAGAGCCAAGCATCAATTATCCCTAAAACCCTGCTTGGCTGAATTCATCTAGAGGACACCTATTTATCTGAAAATTTTCCAAGACTCTTTTGCTTCCAGTTGCATTGTTTGGATTTGGCATCTACCAAGTTTTCTTTATGGAAGCTTTTGTTCACTTATGATATACATTGGTGGCCACCAATCTTTTTCAAATAATCTAATTCTATTCTTACATCATACAGCCTGTTATTGAGGGAATTTCTTGGTCATGTGTATGACAATCTTCATTATAAACTGCTCTTTTTAAAATGTTTTCCCTTTACTCTGTTGATATTTGACATTAGGTTAGGCATGTCATACAAAGGATACCACCTATTAGCTACTCTTATAATAAAGAACAACCAGGCTTGGCAGTATGCTCCTAATTTTACTTGTTTATCTATTTCTGTATTAGTCCATATGCATGACATGCCAAACCTACCCTGGAGCTGAAATGTAAACCACAAGGATGAGACATTTCATTGTTTTTTTCCCATTTGCACCCTGATTTCCCACCTCAAAGTTTATTCAGATTAAAAAAAAAGGTTTAAAAAAGTCTGAAGTTAGAATAATGCTATTTTGCAACTATCCTAGCCCCCCTACCCTGTGTAGAGGAGACCAACATGAAGTTAAGACAACTTTAGATGATAGGTGGAACATTGTGAGGTAAGCCCCAAAATCACCATTGGCTTCCCCATTGACCTTACTTCAGCTAGGAACCTGAAACTCTTATAAAAAATTGTAATCCCACCTTGAGTTTGTCTTCAGTCATGCTCCAGAATTTTACAGAACTACCTACTGAAATGAAGGAGCTGTCCCATCTCTTATTTTCTCTGATAAACTTTTTCCCCACTTCTAAAAACAATACTTGTAAGGCAAAGTTTCTCCTCTACTACACCTGGCATCTATTTGTCTCTTCAGACTGTTGCTACTGCCTGACCAACATAGCTTTCTGAGCAAATGAAACACCTGTCTCCCCTTGCAACTTTTTCTGTAATGCCTAGAAGTAATTAGCTACAAATAATTGCTAGGTAAGAAAGGTTGTATTAACAAGAGTCACATTATTCATTACTCTGAATTCCTTGTGGATGGGCTGTAATTTTTTTTCCAAGTTATTGCTAGCTGCACTTTTAAATCTACATTTTACCTCTTAAAAATAATTCTGGCAAGCATGTTCATTTGCA
Organism: Laticauda laticaudata; assembly: GCA_004320025.1. Taxonomy (NCBI): domain Eukaryota; kingdom Metazoa; phylum Chordata; class Lepidosauria; order Squamata; family Elapidae; genus Laticauda; species Laticauda laticaudata. Next base: position 18,231 of record BHFT01053340.1, on the reverse strand, counting down.
AACACAAGAATGTTAAATTCATTTCTAAAGCAGGCTCAAAAAGTGAATTCTGTAATCCTCCCACAGTCATACCTACTTTAGTAATGGGGGAAGGATAATATCAGGAGATTAGAAACTCCACAAATGTGTGCTGCTCTCACACAATCCTTCCCTTGTTAGGATCCAAGAAATAGACTGTTCATGGCCTTGGTTACTGAGCAGAGCCATGAAAGATATTCTAATTTTTTTTCGTAGTTTGAAACATAGTACTTGATTATGCTTAAAATGCTAATAGTGAATGGAAATGATCAGAAATTTAAAAAACTAAGCAAATCTTATTTGTTTTAATTTGGGTGGCTGAATAATTATCTATGAATCTAAATTGGCTTTTTACATAGTCAATATTAATGATTTTGGACTTATTGTTGTCCAAAGGATGGAGAGAAAATAGAAGAAACAAAATAAGAAAAACATTTTTCTACAATAACCATGTGATATAGAGATTAGCAGGTGGACTAAAGTTTTCCACATCTTTTATCATTGACTTAATTTCCTATCATTAATATACAAAGATGCTCTAGATATCATGTTCCAAAAACTAAGACAGATTTTGATACTCCCAAGAAAATTTATTTCTTATTCTACACCTATAGAAACAATCTTGATAAGCTGAAGCAGGTGACTACTTAAGCCCATGTCACACCGCCCAACGGATGCAAAAAGGACACAGGGGACGAGCAAAATGTTCCATCCGTTGTTATCCGCTCACAAAACGGGCAAAAATTTGCATAACCGGAGCGGATAACACGGACATGGGGAGGATGCAGGGCGGATGCAGAGTGGATGTGGAACGGAAGCCCAGCGGATGGAAGAGGATGGGAGCGGATGGCGCATCCGCAGGGCTTCTGGGGGGCCTCAGCAAAGTGGACGCGGAACAGATATAGCGGATGCAGAGCGGATGCACAGCGGATGAAGCGAATGCACAGCAGATGCACAGCGGAAGCCTAATGGATGCCTGGCGTTAATTGCGCATGCGGGGAGGATGCATTGCGTCGGCATGCCGATGCGTCAGCCGCCGTGGATATAAACGGGAAGCAGCTCGGAAGCAGGTTGCCATTCAGAGGAAAGACCTGCTGCCGGATGGATTGGCTGCCTTGCCTGCCCTGCCTGCATGCTTCTGCCTGCCAGCCTTGCTGCCAAGCCTTGCTGCCAGCCTCCCTGCCAGCCTTCCCTGCCAGCCTTGCTGCAGCCTGCTGCAAGCCTTGCTGCCAGCCAGCGCCTGCCCTGCAACCTCTGCCAGCCAAGCGTCTGCCTCCAGCCTTGCTGCCTGCCTTCCTGCCAGCCTTGGTTCATGTCTGCCTGCCAGCCTTGCTGCCGCCTGCCTGCCAGCCTTTCTGCCAGCCTTGGTGCCGGCTTCCTTGCCAGCCTTAGTGCCTGCCTTGGTGCCAAGCCTGCCTGCCAGCCTGCCTGCCCAGCCTTGCTGTCTGCCTGCCTGCAAGCCTTGGTGCCTGCCTGCCTGCCAGCCTTGGTGCCTGCCTGCCCTGCCAGCACTTCCTGCCAGCCTTGGCGGTGCCTTTCCTCCCTGTTCCAGGCCTTCCTGCCAGCCTTGGTTCTGCCAGCCTCCCTGCCAGCCAGCAACCCCACAACCATGCGGAAGCCACGCAAGCCTCAGCATCTGCTGCCAGCCCTTGCAAGAGGGACAGGGCTACCATCCCGCCCCTGGCCTCACTCTGGTTCTGCTGGGGCTTCGCATCATGGGCTCACTCTTTGGGCTGGGGCTTCTGCTGCTTCTGCTTCTGGAGGAGCTGATGACAAGCCACATCCGCACCAGCCACTCCACAGGCACCTGGACTCTTCACCCCGAGACTAGAGCGACAAGAGGAGTGCCAGAGAACTCATTTTTGTTTTATAGTTTCTTGGTATTAAAAGTCTATTTTTGATTCATAAACTTGCTTCATTTCTTTTTTTAATAAAGTGTCTTGGTGGAAACTTTTTTAGAAATGGTTTAAGCCTTTGCATGCTTGTGGGATGGGTAAGGATAGCAGTGGGATGGGCAGGGATACCTTGGGATTGGGTATTAGCTGTGGGATAAGATAAACCTCCAGTGCAAGCATAGTGGGACTGTAGTCCATCCCTCCCAGGTGCCACACCTTGGCCCTTTATTATTCAATAATAATGTAATAATCATCCACACATGTCAACACAAACACAACTCTTTTATTAAACGCCCTGTTCATTGTAAGCCCACCCAACATACATGGCCCAATTTTCATCAGTGTGTGATGAGCAGGCTGAAGGAAGCATCCATTAAGCAATCTATCATCCTGTCTTGCCACTCCCACCGCTCCAGCTGGGGGAGTTGCACCAGCGTCTCAGGAGGTTGCGCTGCTTCTTCCCTTCACGTGAGCGCTCTGTTAGGGCCTTGCACATCCTCAGTGTCTATCAGGTTTCGCCGCTTGCCTCCATTCCCCAGGCTCCATGTCCCCACTGCCTTGCTGACGGTCCACAAACCGGTCCTGTAACACTGGTAGGCCGGTGCGCATAGAGATTGTGCAGGATGCAGCAAGCTTCCATGATGCTCCTCACGGTCTCTGGGCTATGCTGGCATTGTGGTGAGAAGTACCTGGAACCTGTGTTGCCAAGATGCCAAAGGCGATTGTCCACCACCCGCCTTGCCCTGGGACAGCCTGTAGTTGAAGACCTCTCTTTACGGGTGAGGCGTCTGGAGTGTGTAGGGCTTCATGAGGTAGGATTGTTGAGGGAGAAGCGCGTCATCCCCCACGATGAAATAGGGCACATCTTGCTTGTCGTTGGGCACGGGGTCTGGATCTGGAAAGCGCCACCGATGAGATTGCATTCCAGCGCCCCTCCTTGAGGACACTGGCATTGTATACCTGGCATCTGAAGAATGAGCCGTTGCCTTGAAGCATCGATGTACATGAACTTGTAGTCAGCATCGACCATGGCGAACGAGACGATGCTGAAGAAAGCCCTTTGTAGTTGAAATAAATAATGGAGCCTGAGTGGTTGGAGATTTGCAGGCTAAGTGCTTGCCATCTATGGCTCCAACAGTGTGGGGGAAGTATTCCCACTTCTTGATACCACTGCATACCATCATTCTTCAGTGGAGGGGGTATGGAGGAGCTCCTCCTTGTATTCTTATCGATGATGGCCTGCACCAACTTCTCTGACCACAATGCTGATGGTGTTGGATGGCACCCTCCAGCTGTAGCTGCATGCTCCTGTAGGTGGTCCTGGAGGCCAGTGGCGCAGAAGTGAGTGCCACCTTGAAGCCCAGGTCAGGGCTGGGTGGAATCTGGTGCTCTGCTTGGTCAACCTGGGTGTCAGGCGCTGCACAACTTCGTCAAACATGGCTGGAGGCATCCTCATGGAAGTTCTGGAACACGCCGAGTGTCTTCGTTCCTGAAGCTCCACCATCAGCTTTGTTGTACAGTCCGTCCTCTGCTCTTTCTGGCAAACCATCTTCGGACCCAGACTCTTTTTGGCTGCCTCTTTTTCTTCTCGCAGTAGAGTTCACAGAGCCTGGCAGATGGCTCCTCACTGTTGCAGAACGATGGTGGCTGACTGAAAGGGACTTTGTTACAATGCCACGGTGACATGACTGGGATGCTGTGGAGAGAAGAGTCAGATGAAGGCTGCAGAGGTCTGCACAGCTGGCTGCTGGCTGAAAAGTGAGATGCAGAGAGTTGCTCCCCCTTTTTATAGAAATATAGGTTTTCCGCTAGGCATCCTCTAGGATTCCTCTAGGCATCCTGTAGACATCCTTAATATCCGAGATAGGTCCTCTCTGCGAACGTTTTTTCCATTTTAAATGCTTAGTTTCCGCTTGGCATCCATTCTGCATCCGTTCTGTATCTGTTCTGCGTCCGTTCCGCTTCCTCCCTGCGTCCGAAGCGGGATGCGAGTTGTGCGGATGCGGAACGGATGCCTAGGGGATATAGCGGATGCATAACGGATGCGGAACGGATGCCTAGCGGATGCATAGCGGATGCGTAGCGGAATGCCATAACAGATGAACTGGATACATTTTCCTTGCAAAAGTTTTGGGCAGCCCAAAACTTTATGGACGGATGAAAAACGGTCCAGGATGCTGGACGGATAGAGAGGAAGCCAAATGGAGGCAGTGAGTACATCGCGTTTTCCAATGGATGGCAAGTTTTTTTGGCTGTTTTACATCCTCTTTGCATCCGTCGGTTCGGTGTGACATGGGCTTTATATGAAGCATATGCTCTGGCAACTATTAAGAAGGCACTGTTTTCACCCATTTTCTCTCCCAGAAAATAAACTGTGTTATTTCCTACTATTCTGGAATGTACCAACCCCAATCTCGCCCATTACATAGCCCTGCCTGAGTCATCTTAATCAATGCCTAGTGATGGCTGGGATAACTGGGTTCATCTTCTAGCATTATTTATTCTTCAATTAATAAAGGGTCCAAAAGACTTCATTTACACTTTGAAGAGAATTAAAATTGATGAGCACATGTGGGTTTTAAGAGCATCATGATAACAGAATAATAGAATAACTGAGCTGGATCATTGAATAGAGTGAAGGGATACAGAAAACTGCCTTAGTTGCCATCTAGTAGTTATCCAGATTGGTGCAATCCAGAAATGATACTCCAAAATAAAGTTTGGGAGTTCATATGTAAGCTTTTGAATGTGGTATCCTTTCAAAGGATGAAGATGAAAAGAAAGTCTAGGGTTAATTACACAAATCTACAATCTCTATCTTATTGGTTTAAATCATGTGTTCCCAACCTGTTGTGCCCATACCCTCAGAGATATGGACATGAAATTTCAAAAGGTACATGACTTTTGTCCCTTAGTGACAAGTCAAGAATCACAATTAGTTTTGTAAAAGGTGTGAACATCAATCCAACATTTCTCAGAGGAATGGAGCATAGAAATGTTGGGAACTACTAGTTTAAACTAATCTATATACTGTATGACAGTGTATGTAGACCAGGGGTGTCAGACTCACATCATCATAGTAGCATCATGTGACATATCAGGACTTTTTTCCTCTTTGCTAAACAGAGAATGGATGTGACCAGCACATGATGCATCCAGCCCACTGGCTAGGAGTTTGACAGCCCTGATATAGACAAAACATGAAAAGACATGTTTTTAATCAAAGCACCTGTCTGGACCCTCTGCTTAAAGCTATGAAGCAGCTACAGCCCATCAAATACTCTGAGCATCTATTTCAAAATCATCTCAGGACCTCCTAGATATGCATAACCAGAAAACATACCCATTTGGATATTTAGCTGAAATGAAATTTTTAGGAGGAAATCCAGAAACAGTGTCATGAAATGATTTGCATAAGCCTACAAGGTATCCAATGCTTCAGCAATAAACTACAATAACAGAATTGCGCTAAAATGACTTGACCATATAACGTAAGATTGTCATAAATTAGTGCAATGGTGGTGTCAGAAAAGCTCAAATGCCAAGATAAATAATTTTTTTTCCAGTAAATGCCTAAACTTGAAATGGAGCCATCACACTATCACAATACATCAAAAGCATTTTTCTTATAAGTTTGCCCCCTGTTTATTTAATCAACTTGACTTGTGACTCATGGCATTTCATATCCTTTTGGTACAACCTATTCTCAATCCTATCTTCGGTAGGGATAATAAAGATCTTTCCTTGAGCATTTAAGATCTTTGTTATGGTTATTGACCAGACTACAAGAAATTGTTTAAGCAGTTTTAAAAATAAGATGGGAAATAAATTCAAGAAAACTAAGAATAAATGATAACTGGTGAGGTTGCTGCCAGTGGAAATTGATATTACTAAGCAAGGTGTACCATTTATGTTACTGGGCCTCTTTCAGTATGTTTGACAATGTTTTGCTATGCAAGTGGGAAGCCAATAGGATACTTTCTTAAGTCAAAGAAAGGGGACAAGAATTTGTTTCATACAGATGCTTTCATATTTTATGTAATGAGGAACCTTTTCATATTACGCCTTGAGAGTTGAGCTGCTTAATCCCAGTTTTGTAATTTACAGCTTGTTGAAAAATATCTTTTTACATTGGTTCTCAGGGAGAATCCATTTCACTTCATCTCATATACATTAATGATTTTGTTAAGCTGCCAAGAACATACTTCTATGGACTTCTTTGTAAAGGCCCTGTCACACTGGCCGACGGATGCAAAACATTTGTAACGCACAAGAAATATGTTCCATCCGTTGTTATCCACACTCTCAAAAGGGGCAAAAATTTGGCATAACCAGAGCGGACAACACGGAAAGGAACGGACAGGGGGAGGACGTAGGCGGATAGAAAGGTCGGTGCTCCACGGAAGCCTAGCGGAATGAAGTGGATGAGAGCGGATGTCACATCCGTAAGGCTTCCAGGGGAGTGCAGCAAAGCAGACGTGGAACAGAAAAGAGCAGATGCAGAGTGGATACCGAGCAGATGAAGCGGATGCAGAGCGATAGCCAAGCGGATGCCTAGCGGAAGCCTAGTGGATGCCTAGCAGATGCCTAGCGGATGCCTAGCGGATGCTTAGCATTCACTGCGCCTGCGGGGAGGAATGATTGCATCAGCCCCGCAAGATATAAAGGGAAGCCAGCTCCCAAGCAGGTCACCATTCAGAGGAAAGACTGCTTCCAGACATAGCTGCCAACCAGCCAGCCAGCCAGCCAGCCAGCCAGCCAGCAACCCAACAACCATGGGGAAGAACGGAAGCCTTCTGCATCTGCTGCCAGCCCCTGGCAAGAGGGACAGGGCCACCCTCCACCCCGCTGGCCCTGACTCTGCTTCTGCTGGGCTTCTGCTGCCTGGGCTCGATCTTCTGGTGCTGGGGCTTCTGCTGATGCTGTTCTGGAGGTGGTGCTTCTGGCTGATGCTGCTTCTAGAGGTGGTGCTTCTGCTGGTGCTTACTCTGCTGGCACTGTCCTGGTGGTGGTTGCTTCTGCTGGTGCTTACTTCTGCTGGCGCTGCTCCTGGTGCTGGTGCTTCTGCTGGTGCTTACTCTGCTGGCGCTGCTCCTCGTCCTGCTGGTCCTGCTGGTGCTCCTGGTCCTACTCGTGCTCGCTGGTCCTGCTGTGCTCCTGGTCCTGCTGGTGCTGCTGGTGCTGCTGCTGGTCCTGCTTTTGCTGCTACTGTTGTTGCTGCTGCAGCTGGTGGTGGTGGTGTGGAGGAGCAGCCCTACAACCTCGAAGCCCCTCTAATGAGGCCCATATGGCCCTGCCAAGGAGGAAGAGGCAGACGCATGAACGGGAGGAGGAGACAATACAACATAGAAGAGGAACATGAGGTGGAGGTGCTGGAGTGGCTGAGGGAGAACGAGTATCTATGGTGGAAGGGACACAGGCTCTATCGCGACACCAAAAGGAAGCAGGCTGCTTGGTGAGAGAAGGCGGAGAACCTGGACTACACTTCGGAGGTGCTCCTCGGCTGTGGAAGCACATGCACACCTGGTAGGAAGCTGCACCTCAAGAAATCTTGCCAGGCCGGCGGTCAAGCTGATGGACACAGAGAGACCTACGTGATGGCCAAGTGCAGCTTCTTGGAGGGTGAGATCGCCACCGGAGGAGCAGCCCCTCTGACAACCCTCTCTCTCAGGCAATCTGCTGAGAGCCAGTCCTCTCTGGCAAGAGTCAGCTCCTGTGTCCAGGCAGGTATCTGTGGAGCGTGCGCCACGACGGAGACCCCCCCGACAGCTGTACTACCCAGGGTGGAGCGCGTGGAGGACCCAGACGCAGTGGGAGAAAGGAGACAACACTTTCACCACAGCCCAACCCGCATCCACCCCCAGCTCCACCTCCACAGAAAGGCAGAGATGCAAACTGGAGGGGCAGAGCCACACTGTCCTGCTGGAGATAAGAGACACCATCAGGAGCAGCGTAGATCTCCTCTTTCAGCTGTACACACCGACGGCCCATCTCTCAACCACAAGCCTTCCTCACCTATGTCAACCAGACCCTCATGAACATGTCGGAACCCAGTACCAGGTGGTGAAGGACAGGATCACCGATTCTTCTTCACAAACCCTTCCAGACCAAAGATGAACCTGCTCCCACCCAGTCCAGGCCTGCTCCTCCACCCCAGGTGATGTCACTGCCCTTCCAAGGCTTTCACAGGCCCTCCCCTACCAAGGCTTATGGCTACCAGAAGGTCCAGCAGCACAGGCAGCCCTTCCCAGTCCAGGCACAGGTACATCCGATGCCACCCAGTGCCACTGATGTCACCAATGCCACCCACGGCCATTGATGCCAGCCATGCCACAGATGCCACCCACACCACAAGATGCCACCGATGCCAATCCTCACCCAGCTGCAGACCAGACAGCCCCACTACACTGCTCCTTCCTCCACCCCACAGCCAAGCCCGGCCTCAGTACATCTGTCATCGGTATTGGGGCTGACACCCCATGGCATGGAGGAAGGGGCTCTCAACATCACGGGGCTGAGCGAAGCTATCTGAGAGCTTCCTCAACACCACCGTCCCCTGTTGTCCTCTCGGGCCATGAACCCAGTGGTGCTTCAGACCAGCACTCCAGCAGCAGCCACCTCCACAGCACCTGGACCTTCACCCCTGAGACTGGGCACGCCTCTGAGTGACCAAGAAAAGTGCCAGGGACTGGGTGGCTACCTGTTGACTTTATTTTTGCTTTGGAACTTGACTTGGGTCATTTTTTCGTTTACAGCTTGTTATTAATAAAGATTATCTTTGCTTCAAACACTTGCTTCATTTATTTTATTAAATAAAGTCTTGGTGGAAACTTTTAGAAATGGTTTAAGCTTTGCATGCTTGTGGGATGGGTAAGGATAGCAGTGGGATGGGCAAGGATACCTTTGGCATGGGTAAATAGCTGTGGGATGGGCAGGGATACCTTTGGGATGGGTAATAGCTGTGGGAGGGCAGGGATTCCTGTGGGATGGGCAGGGATACCTTTGGCATGGGTAATAGCTGTGGGATAGATAAACCTCCAGTGCAAGCATAGTGGGACTGTATGGTCACCCTCCAGGTGCCACACCTATGGCCCTTTATTATCAGTAATAATGTAATAATCATCCACACTTGTCAACATAAACACAACTCTTTATTAAACACCCTGTTCATTGTAGGCACACCCAACATACATGGCCCAATCTCATCAGTGTGATGAGACAGGCTGAAGGAAGCATCCATTAATCATCTACCATCCTGTCTTGCCACTCCCACTGCTCCAGCTGGGGAGTTGCACCAGTGTTTCAGGAGGTTGCGCTGCTTCTTCCTTCACGTTGAAGCTCTGTTAGGGCCTTGCACATCCTAAGTGTCTATCAGGTTTCGCCTTGCCTCCATTCACCAGGCTCCATGTCCCCATTGTCTTGTTGGAGGTCCACAAGCCTGTTTCTGCAAGAACTGGGTAGCGGGTGCGCATGAGATTGTGCAGGATGCAGCAAGCTTCCACAATCCTCCTCACGGTCTCTGGGTGATGCTGCATGGTGGTGAGAAGTACCTGGAACTGTTTGCCAGGATGCCAAAGGCGTTCTCCACCACCGCCTTGCCTGGACAGCCTGTAGTTGAAGATCCTCTCTTCACGGGTGAGGAGTCTGGAAGTATAGGGCTTTATGAGATAGGTTCTGAGGGAGAAGGCGTCATCCCCCACAATGAAGTAGGGCACATTCTGTGTGTCATTGGGGAGGGGTCTGGATCTGGGAAGCCCATGATGAGGTTGCGTTCCAGCCCTCCTTGAGGTCACTGGCGTTGTATATCTTGGCATCTGAAGCTGACCCGTGCCTGAAGCATTGATGTACATGGACTTGTAGTCAGAATCGACCATGGCGAAGAGGATGATGGGTGAATAAGCCCTTGTAGTTGTGATAAGTGGACCCTGAGTTGGCTGGAGCTTTGCAGGCCACGTGCTTGCCATCGATGGCTCCAACGGTGTGGGGGAAGTTCCACCTCTGATACCACTGCTCTGCAACTTTCTTCAGACTTCTTCAGTGGAGGGCACTGGAGGAGCTCCTCAGGTATCCTTCGATATGGCCTGCACCACTTCTCTGACCACAATGCTGATGGTGTTGTGTGCACCCTCCAGCCATACTGCATGCTCCTGTATGTGGTCCCTGAGGCCAGGTGGGCAGAGTCAGTGCCACTTCAGCCCAGGGTCCAGGCTGGGCCGGAAGTTGGTGCTCTGCTTGGGCAACCTGGGTCTTAGCCATTCCACAACTTCATCAAACATGGCTGGAGGCATCCTCATGAAGTTCTGGAATGCACGAGGGTCTTCGTTCCTCAGCTCCACCATCAGCTTGTGTACAGTCCATACTCTTTTCTTCTCCCGATCCATCTTCGGACCAGACACTTTTGACGCCTCCTTTTCTTCCTGTAGAGACAGTTGAAAGAGCCTTTAGATGGCTTCGCAATGTTGCAGAACGATGGTGGCTGCCAAAAGAGGAGTGTGTTATAATCCATGGTGGACATCAATGGATGCTGTGGAATAGCAAGAGCCAGATGAAGGCTGCAGAGGTCTGCACAGCAGGGGTGCTGGACTGAAAGTGAGATCAGGTGAGTTCCTCCCCTTTTTATAGGCAATATAGGTTTTCCACTATGTGTCCTTTTGCATCTTACGAGCATCTCTAGGCACCTCTAGACATCCTTAATATCCGAGATAGGTCCCTCTGCGAAACGTTTTTCCATTTTAAATGCTTTCTTTGCGAGCTGCATCCGCTTTCATCTTTCTCCTCGTGCTACTACGCTTTGTGTCCATTCATGTCCGTTTTTGCTTCTCCTGTGTCCGTTTTCCACTGGAGCTGATTTCAGTTTGGCAGATGCACAGCGGATGCTACCGGATATAGCGGACGCGTAACGGATGACAACGGATGCCTAGCGGATGTTCCCCATATGCGTTGCGGATGCAGAATGACGCATTGGAATACATTTTCACTCAAAAAGTTTTTGAGCAGCTCAAGAACTGTGAGCAGCTCAAAACTTTTTGAGCAGATGGAACCTCAGTCGATGGATGCTGGACGGATAGAGAGGATGAAAAATGGACGCAGTGAGTATAGAACGGATGAATCCCGTTAACCAACAGATGGCAAGTGTTTCTCTCCGTTTTACATCCTCTTCCCATCTGTTGGTGCAGTGTGACATGGGCTTAAAGAAGAGGATGGATGGCCCAGGATATTCAGAGACACAACAGTTAATACCTTGCTTCCAGTAGGCAATGCCAGCTTGGCTTACAAAAGGGATGAATAGACTGGAATCGCAGTTTTACTATAAGCTTTTCTCTGAAAGCATGCTTCATAATAAGAGATTTTAGATGGATTCAATTATTTGCACTATATACTATCATTCTTTCTGACTAAAACAAACCCTGACTAATAACAGACAAAAAGTTTCACTCTCAAGAACTGTGTTGAGGGCAGTTCATGTTTGTTGATGAAGTGTAATGCTTAGTTTATGTGACACTGTGCCTCAAGTGTTATTATTTTTGCCTTTATTAGCTGTGAAGACTAAATCAGTAGTAATATTTTCATGAGATTAAGATTAATCCACTAGGAACAGCCAGTCAGATTTTCAACTGCTGAACACTTAATGCAATAAAAAAGTAGTTAAGATGATATTCCTGAAGGACTGTTAATGAATCCTGAATCTGTACCATTGTCTTCAAGCAAGATTTAAATATTTAAGTGGAAATACAATTTCCTACAGGGCATTATTGGCAAGTTCCTCTTAATTTCGTTTTTAATCCATGATGTGGAAATAGATTAGCATTTATTTACTTAGGCTTCTATAACAATCCAATGAATCAACTAGACATGGAACAACTTATATTGTCTTCTTAGAGTAATTAAGTTAAAATAACACCTTCATTGACAAAAGAATTATGCTTCTTTCCTGCTAAAATGTTGTAATTTTTTAACAGTTTCAATTACCCATTTTACTTAATAATAACAATTTGTCATATAAGAAAACAGTATAAAAAACGGGATTTGTACAAAATCAGAAGTGTTTTTTTTTTGGGGGGGGGGATCAATTTTATTTTGTTGACCAAGAGTCAGTTTAGTTTAGCGATTAAGGCACCATGCTAGAAAGCAGAAGTCTTTAAATTCAAGTCTCATTATAGACATGGAAACCAGTCACCTTGTCTCAGCCCTCACCTCACAGGGTTGCCACTGTGGCAAAAAAAGGAGGAGAAAGCTGTGTTGGATAAGTTTGCCATCTTGAGATATTTGTAAAAATGATAAAAGCAAGATAAAATAAATACAATTATTGATGAGCAAGGTTCAATTCATAGAACATAAAATAATAGAATTGGAAGATACCTTGGAGGTCTTTTAGTCCAACCCCTGCAACATTCTGGAAATTTAGATTTCAAGACTTCATTTTTATTATTTTAACTGATTCCCATGTTATATACTAATTCATACATATTGTGTATGCAACATAATCAATTACACAACTTATTGTGATATGTAATCCAGTCCCATAATGAGTGATTCAAAAAGCTTAACTTTAGCACTCAGTTTCCCTAAAGTGTTGGGCAACACATGTCATGACTTTTAATCAGAAAATGCAGCATACTTCATGACAAAAACTTACTGCCAGGAACTCCCAACCCTTTTCCACCAAAAATTCTACAAACTCTCTAGGTTCTATGGTCCATAATGTTTTTATTTAATTTGTGAACAACTCAAAATGGAGAGTTGTGGTTTTATTATCTTTAGTAAATTCTTTAAAAGACTAAAGTTCCTTATATGATACTCCAGAGAAACAATCCAAAGGGCATGCGTTCCCATACATGTCACATGCTTCTATTGGCACTTTTCTAAACACATACACATGCACACCCCAGGACTGTAATCACAAAGGGAAGCCACATAAGGAAAAAAAATTATTTATAAAACAAAACAAAACAGAGAATTGCCAATATATCTGACCAAACCATCTCTGGATCTCCTGAAACCTTTCCTCCATTGAATCTAGATGGCTGCATATCCCCTGATTCTTATTATTTGAGGTCAATAAAGGAAAACCTTTTTAAAATTTCTGGTGAACATTTATAGTTTGTATTATTAATTTTTTATTCTTCATCTACAATTGTCATTGCTTTCACTTTGTTACCTGTTATTTCAGCTGGCCTTTAAGTGGCCTAATTCTGAAGGTCATTTCACAGGTTATGTGAAATAGATGATGCATATCACATTATTTATAACTAAGGAAGCCTCAGACTAACCAAGAGGTTGGGTTTTTTTTAGTGTGCCCACAGTAATCAGGTTTTTATAATTTGGATATGTAACACCCATTCAAATGGATGAATAAAAGAATTCAACATTATAGAGAATAATGTAGTTACCTGAAGGCAAATCTGTTATTTGCATAACACATAAAATTCCTCTGAATTTATTTTTTGACCCTATCCATTATCCAACTTTAAATCCTAAATTTTTGCTTAACTATCACCTATTCCCAGTTGGATTATACATTTAATTTTCATGATCATTCTTTCCATTTCAGACAGACCTCAAGGCCTGAATCTAAATTAACCATTTAAAATATTTTTGGATTAAAATCTTAAAGTCTCAGACTAATCTATTGTTGCTAGTTGAGTGTCATTCAAATGTTTCCCTGTTTAACTGGTAAAGCTAATGCGACTGCTGTATTTATTATTATTTTTTAAGAGTTAAGAGCACTGAATCCAGAATTTTGTTTTTTACTAACATCAATAGAATGGAGTTCAAAGCTTAGAATTTTATCAAGAACTTTGAACGGGCAATTCAAAATATGTCCTGTGTACCTTTCTTTGACTGATTTTAGATTGAAAGTGAGAACAATCAACCAATGGAACAGCTTGCCCTTGGAAGTTGTGGGAGCTCCATCACTTGAGACTTTCAAGAAGAGATTGGACTGCCATTTGTCAGAAATGGTGTATTGTTTACTTGAGTTCATGGTTAAACCTAATAAATCTTTTTTTTTTACCTTAGTGTCAATTCAGCTTGCTCATATGGTGAATATGAAAATATCAACCAAATCCTATAAAGGATAAAGTTGTAGACTACTTTCTTGACTTTTGGCAATCCTAATATGCAGTGGTGGGATTCAAATCATTTAACAACTAGTTCACCCAGGGTCAGGTTGGCTGTTGTGGGAGGCATGGCCCATCCCTATCCTCCAGCTCCACTGCACATGTGGGATGAGCCTCCCATGACAGCCAACCTGACCCTGGGCAAATCAGTTGTTACCCCCCATCAAAGTACTGCACTGCACTGCACTGCAATGGAAAAACGGGCAACAAAGTGGCCAGCATGAGGGAAGGAGGAGGGAAAGTGGCCTTCTCCTTCCTTTGCACCAGCTACTCTGTTGCCTGTTTCTCCATTGCAGTGCAGCACAGCATCTAGGATACACTTTGATAATGGGGGTTGAGTAATTTAACAACCGGTTCACTTGAACCGGTAAGAACTGGCTGAATCGCACCACTGCTAATGTGGATTAAGAAAGCAATTAGCATGAAGCCAACCATATGCCAAGCCATCCAATTTGTGAGCCACCCATACAGAATTTGCAATTAGCAGCATGCAAGTAGAAGTCAGGCAATATTGAGGGCAGGTTTGTAATGGCGATTTAGTGGTGAAAATGCTTATATCAGAAGCTTAATAAGCTGAGGAAACTGGAAGAAATGGATGAGAACTGAGTAAAATTAAAACATTGCTGATATATTATTAGTGTTCTGAATTTTAATGACTTTTTAAACTTGTTCTTTAGGAGGAGAAAAAAGAAAAAGAGAAGTTAATAAAATAAAATTTCGAAGCATACAATCATATTTGAATATATTTATTCTGAAGATTTTTTAAAGCCTTTTCTTGTGCTAATTTTTCAATTGAATTTTCTTCCCATTTTTCTAAATAACAATGATCCAATGAAAGATGCACTTCAGTTTTTATTGCTATGATGCATGTTGAAGCATGTATTTCCTTATTGGACAATATAGTTCATCAGCCCCTAGCTGTTGTCTATTTATACCTGTCTTATTTCCTAGGCAACTCTCTTGATTCTTGGTTTGTTTGTTTTTTTATTTATTTATTGTTTTGGTCCATTATTTGCACTATCATCATCCAATATTTTATGTTGCCCTCATAGCCCCCAAACCATGATGTAAATGCCCTGGTAACTGGTCAGAGGTCTAAAATATAAGGACTGTTTCTCCCTGCTTCTTCTTCCAGCTATGGAGGGGAATCAAGAAGAGAAGGCTCACAATGGTTGATCTTGCAATTCTTCCTAACTTTGGCAGCAGAAGGCCAACACTGGGAGGATTCTCAGGAAAAGCAAGAAATCAGCCCCCAAAAGAGTTGACAGATCCTGTTGGGTTAATAGTTAATAATCCTGCATGGCGACAGGGTCAGCCAGCCTCTGTCAGATGTTTTACGTGCTACTTTAGAGGGATCTTCTCCTAGCCTCAACCTGGCTAATGTTAGAAGAACAATTGGAAGTTGTTTTCCCCATTGGCAGGTGAAATGGGCAACAAAGCCAAGAGAATCCATCAAAAGCTTTGCTTACTTCACTCTGCATTAAAACTGTAAAGACAACATTACCATCTGTCCTTGTTATTGAAATAGATTAGAGCTTATGGTGCAACAAGTTGTATGCTGACAAAAAGGACAAATTTCCCAATAATTACCAATTGTTAATGAGAACAATTAAGCAGTGGAATGGCTTGTCTTCAGAAGTTGTGGGTGCTCCATCACTGGAGGTTTTCAAGAAGAGACTAGACAGCCACTTGTTTGGAATGGTAGAGGGTCTTCTGCCTGTGCAGGCAGTTGGAACACAAGACCTCCAGTCTTTTCCAACCCTGGTATTCTGAAAGTCTGAAACTTTCCTGCTACTTTTAGTTTGCATGGCACTTGATCTGTGCTCATTATCTGCCTATTGTAAGATTTCAAGCAGCTCATAGCAAGACTGTTGAGTTCTGTAAATTGATGATAATCTATCTTCCACTGCAGCCCTGGATTATTTATTTGATTGATTGATTTCTACAGCCATCTATATCAACTATTGACTCTGGGCAGTGTACATCATAAAACATTAAAACAATTAAAACAGTACAAATTTTTTTATTAAAATTTATGTTCCCTCCTCCTAGGATGAAAGGATGGGAGGAAGGAGCTAAAACAGGAGGAGGATATTCTTACAGTGCTTCATAGAATTTTAGAATATATCATAACTATAACCATGTAGTGGTCATTGTCAATAAATATTAATGCAATATATCCAAATGCAAATGGTGTAGTATGTTGCTTGCTCTCTCTGCAGCATACGTGCATATGCATGTGTTTAAAAGTAAATACTACGTTCAGATGAAATATAGGAAGGGCAATGCTGGAAAGAGGACCAAGATTGTGTCATAATTTAATCTGATGATACATTTTCCAGTTCAAAATGCCCAACTGAGATTATTTTTCTGGGACTTTTCCAGAGCCAGACAAGCTTGAATTGATCTCCCAATACACAGAACAAAAGGGACAGATCGTATCTCCCTCTAGTAACTCTGTCTAACAATCCTGAATATGCAACCAAAGCTCAGCAATAAATGTTCAGGACCACATACAATGGGAAACCACCCACGTGTGCTGTGACATTTATGATACATGGGAGACTAGGCAACCCTTACTTGAACCCAGCCGAATGGTAACAAAGATCTTTACAATAATATCAGTTAAGGTTCTCTGGTATCAGTCTACAGAGAGAACAGCAAAGCCTGAAAAAATGCCTCTTTGGTACAAGGCTGGCAATATTGCAGTTCACTTTGTCTCACCCATTTTTTTGTCAATGTCTTCCAGCAAGGAAATTGAGATAGGGAAGTCATATACAAAAGTCCTGAAACAGCCTGACTCTTATTGCACTAAGAATATAGGCTGGCATATATGAAATAGGCACTCATGCAATTTCAAAACATAGTTTTTGAACTTCAAACTGAACCTAAACATTATTGCAAGTAGCAAAATTTAACTGGCTTATTGTCTCCTTGGTGCACAGTTTGACTTGGCAGCTCGCTGCCTTTTTGGCACCTTTTAACTGTCTGGGACTAAACAGAAAGGTTGCAGTAGACAAGACCTTTTCCTTATTTCTTCATTGGCAGCATATGAGCTGTAAGTGGGGTGTCAGAGATTGGACTGACAAATATATTAACCACTACATCACACTTCTTGCATTAACAACTCCATATTGTACAGCATATATATTGTCCCATTCTGCGCAAGCAGTTTTCAGACAAAAGCCACATTCACAGAGAAGAGGGAACTCCACGATCTAAGATAACAGCCTGACAAAGGAATGGATCCTTTCTGCTTACTGTCTCTTCATATGGTCCTTTTGTTTGGGCTCAAATCACTGCTTTATCTGACGGAGAAGCTGTCCTTTGCCACTGTGTCCTCTCCCATCTGGAGGAAATTATTACTCTACAAATGAAGTGATCTGTCACCAGTTTGCTGGCTATGTTTACAAGGCCAAACCATTTTGAACTGTTGATGGGCAAACACCACTTCTTATTCCCCGGTGTGTCTCTTTTATGTAGAAAAATGCTTACTGATTCAGCTGGAGTGACTTCTCTTTTAGGCCTATGGCAAATGTTATTTGAAACCACTGACAAATTTCAGTTTCGAAATCTATCTTCTGCAATCCCAAAAATGGTAACCGGGGTGCATTTGTGAAGCTGAAAACATAAAATAGTGTGCATTAATCATTAAATAAAATTTAAAATAACTTAGCATGCTTAGCAGAAATGAGTAGATTTCTGACTTTCTGTGTCATTCCATAGCTTATTGCAATCTTAGTTTGTTGAGCAAACAATATTGGCAGGCTGGCATATAATTCTAAGGCATTAACCATAATTTACCATGTATGGTACACCAGTATGACATATTAGGACTATGTAATGCATAAATGCAGACATTGTCATTTATTTAATTATTAGGCCTTGCAGTAAACCATTGTTGAAACATAGCAATTATTTTGGGAGCAGAATTACTCTGTCTCCTCTCTGGTTGGCCTGAAAACATAATGGTATTTTCACTACAACTGCAAAACTTTATATAATATCTAACTTCAGAGGCATTTCTTCACAATCCCTAGCTAACATTCTCCTTAATAGATGTTATGAAGCACAATTCAAAATATGACTCTGACCTTGAATCTAACAATGTTGCTCCATTTGAGTCTGTGATTCTTCAATGATGGCCTGCACCACTTCTTTGACCACAATGCTGATGGTGTTGTGTGGCACCCTCCAGG
>BHFT01053339.1:0-16278 GCA_004320025.1 Laticauda laticaudata | reverse complement strand
AATCTTGTCATCGACTTTCACGACCAGTTCATCAGTCACAATGCTCGGACGTCCACTCCGCTGTTCATCATGAACATGAGTCCCTCCATTTTTAAACTTAATGCACCATTGGCACACTCCACCTTCAGTGATTATGTTATCCCCATACACTTCACACAGTTGCCAAAAAATTTCAATCGGTTTATGGTATTTTCCCAACAAAAACCTTATCACTGATCGCACCTCACAACTCGCGGGATCAGTTGCAGCACACATTTCAAACGTTTGCTATGAAATAACGGGCAACGATACGAACCTCCCACTAGCACAACTAGATGCAGACGAAGTGGCAGACGCACAGACCAAAGATGGCTGCGCTAGCTCCGCCCCTTCTTGCTACAGATGAAAACGTAATCTATTTTGTGGGTAGCCCTCGTACATTAAAAATGTAGGTGTTTCATCATAATTTTAGGAAGCCTTTCAAGATGCTTGAGTCTTGAGGACCTTGTATGTAAAGAAAGTTCCTTTCTCCCTCTAGCTTAGCTTCCAATGAGCCTGACCCGCAGGAACTAGCTGCAGTACTGGAGCAGATTCAGGAACACATGAAGCGGCATAATTATCTGCCGGACAGCAGTATGCAGGAAGCTTTCCTTCAACAAGATAAAGATGGCTCAGGGCTTCTAAACAAAACAGAGTTCTTTGCCCTTTGTGATCATTTTAAAATACCAACTGATGACCCAGTTTTCCAAAAGGTATGAGCTGGTAATTTTCCAAAAGTATGAGCTGGTAATCTGTTCTATCTGTAAGCCAAGGCTGATCAACAGTGAGAGCAATGATAGAAATGTTCAAAAGGAAAAATAGCTGCATTTAGGCTTTTAAATTTGGAAATACAGGTAATGGGGTACTAATAGCATATGGAGATACTAGTGTATCATTTCCTTCTATCATTCTACCAATATGACTCAGAGACTGGGATGAATCTAAAATCATTGTGGCTATACGCTTGCTTTCATTTCTTTATGATGTTCATCCTCGTTTTCAAAGAGGACCTTGACATCTAACAAGTTATAGCTGTCCACAGTATGGGCATGGAATGTTCTGCCACAATATCAGGAAGACATGTGTGGGCCACCATTATTGCAGCATTTGCAGCTCTGGGTTTGTGGAGTGCTCACTTCTCTTGTGCTATGGTTATCCTTCTGTCTTCAAATGTCTGGCAGATCATTTGGTGGATCCACTTGGTGGATCAACATGCGCCATGTTGATTGATCTTATGCCAGGGTTTCCCAGGTGGTGGTGTCAATATCTAGGAACTTGAAAGGGGCTTCCAGTGAGCCTTTGTATCACTTCCTTTGTCCCCAGTGTGATTGTTTTCCTTGAGACAGCTCACCATAGAGTAGTTGTTTGGTGATGCGGTGGTCTGGCATACTTGCAACATGGCCTGCCCAGTATGTCTGAGCTTTGATCAACAGGGTGTGAACTGATGGCAGCCCTGCTCTGGAGAAGATTTCTGTGACCGGCACCTTGTTTGCCACTGGATCCTCAGAAGTCTGCGGAGGCAAGTCAAGTGGAAGTGGTTCAACTGCCTAGCATGCCTCCTATATACAGTCCAAGTCTCACTGGCATACATCAGGGTAGTAGTTAGCACTACTGCTCGGAAGACTTTGAGCTTTGTAGCAAGGCTAATTCCATGGCAACCCCACGTTGGTCAATAGTCTGCCAAATGCAGAGCTTGCCTTGGCAATTCTGCAGTTGACCTCAGTGTCAATTGTCATTGCGTGCAAAGAGGCTGCAAGAAACCCATGAGCTGCAGCCACCTTTGGAAGCCAAAGCCTGGCCCAGCAATGTGATGCAAAGCCCCAGCAGTCCCAAGAAGCCCCAGCCACCCCAGCTGAAGTGACCCTGCATTCAGAAGCCCCTGGTGCTGCAGCTGAACTTTGCCATCTTCCTGCTACTGCTGCTGCTGAGCCATGCCTGGCCACTTGAGACCTTCTTGCTCAGGTCTCACAAGGATACTGCAACTTGTGACATTGGGAAAAAGCCACATGTGGCCATCAGCAACAACCTCGCAAAGGCCAGGCACACTAAGTCAGCAGTGAGAGCAATATGGTAAAGTTCAGCTCAGGTGATGAAGCCCACAGTGGCAAGGGCTGTGGAGTACAGGGAGCCAAAAGGGCAGAAATGGGGAAGATAGGTGGGTGGCAGATGTTAAGAGTGTCCCTGCAGTTGTGTGTGTGTGCTGCTAAACACCTGAATTTTGATCATGGGTCAAAGGAGGCTCTGCAACATCCATAACTTCAGAGACTTGGATATAAGTACTATTTGTTCAGCACAGCCGTAACTTCAAACAGTTATTGAATAAATCATCATAAGGACAGTCTGTATTTAACTTAATTTTACATGTTCATTACAAATCATTTTGTTATTCTTTTTCATTTCAGTTTAAAAGAACATAAATTATCCCCGATTTTTTCCCTACTTTAATCAGTACGTTACTTAGATATCAGATTTTATTTGAATAGCAGGCACTTTCTTTGGATTTTGAAATAAGTAATGGATTGGAAAATAAAATTGAAATATGAGGAGAAAAAATGATAAAAAAGTTATCTGGGTAAAAGTATTATTTCAGTTATTGAAAGGCAGCCAATTGTTTCCTTCTTCCAATAGCATATTATGTCTGTGTTTTCACATACCCCAAGAATCCAGCAATTTAAAAAAAAAGTATTAGAAAATGAAACAACCTGTCTTTGTTTTGTTCTACTCTGAAGATTAGAAACAAAAATCTTACTACGCATATTTATTGTACATGCTCTTAGAGGACATGTGGCAATTTAAAAACATAGCATTTGCAACTTTTCATTGGCTTCTCTCTCTTTTTTACAGCTTATTAAAATGTGTTCCCATGGAGAAAATCAGATAAGATACCCTGACTTCCTCAAAGCTTTCCAGTATTGATCAAAACTAGCAGTTACTAGCTGTACAAGATCAATTTCGATTAAAACGCTAATTATTAAAAGCTGCTCTGGTATTCCTTCTTTTTTCTACCATATAGTTATCATTTTCCAGATTACTTGAAAAAAACAAGTCTATCACAGCTCTGATCCTTCTAAGAGTGGAGTGAGGATGGTTATCTCAATGCATATAATTATGGGTAGTTCTTATTTTATTGCTTGGGGAGCAAATGACACTTGTGGGATTCTGTAACTATACTTTAAAAGACCTTAAGCAATATTTTAATCAGTTATGAACAATATGCCTGTCTCTCAAGTATATCGCAGCTGGTACAGTCTGGCATGCTCTGACTGAACATGCTCTGAGTTCCATCTTTCAGACCCTGGAAGTGTGCCTTTTCTGTAGCAGTGCCTGTGCTCTGGGATGTGGTTCTCCAGAGATCTAATGGGTCCAAATGTGTGGCTTTTCACTGAGGCCTTCAGTGAGTGCAATTGACACCGCTTTTCTTTGCTTTCATCCAAAATTGGGTTGTTACTTGTTTTAAAATGTTTTGAACAGTTTGCAAATCATCCAGAGTTGCTGGGAGTCAGGTGGCATGTAAAAGTATTTATTATAACAAATGTACAGAAAAGTGAAATGCCTTAGCCGTTCATCTTACGTGAAGTTGAAAACATGTTGTCAGCCCTGGATCCATCTTGATTCAGATGTAAGGCTGCCACAGTGGAGGATGGACATGCTGTGGGAATGGAAGAATAGTGAAAAGAGAGGATAGCCACAACAACATTCTTTTGGCAGAGCTCAAGGCTGAGTCGCTGGAGCTTAGAAGGCAGTGACTGGACTTGGCAGGAGTTCAGAACTGAGGTGGATTGGAGAGTGTAACTTGAGGACCATCATTAGGGGCAGGATGTGAGTTTTAGTGTGTGTGTGTGTGGGGGGGAAATACGGGAATTCAGATCGGATTTTCCCCCAGATGTGCCAATATGACTTCTCTAATAAATTCTTACTTGGATGGACTTTGTCTCTGAGTGCTGAATTTGGGATGGAGAGTTTGGTTGGAACGCTCACGCATGTATTACAAGAACCTCAGGATTCAGAACTTTCCAGTCCCTAAAGTGGGAGGGGAAGATATTTAATGGCAGTCTGTTGTTAATATGATTGCGTTCCTGTTGCCTGAAGCAAGTACATTAATTTAAGAAAGGATAAAACTTACTTAGGTATACATATAAGAACCAAGCAAGTTTTATCTTATATGTTTCATCAGAGCCACTACACTTGCTCTGTCCAAGATTTTCTTCTTTGGGACTTCTTACAATCTCAACATATTCCACAGGAGTTTCAAACATATTCAAATACCCTGATATCACTCAGCCAGGCAAGCAGGAAGCCTGCAGCAATGAATACCAAGCTGGTTATGCTTTCATAGTTCATGATGAAGAATAAATTAGTAGTGAATGAACAATGGTACTTTTCATCATTCTATGCCTTTTTTATTTCAGAAAAATAGTTGTATCACAGGTTGCTTTCATAAATGATCTTTAACAATAACAAAAAAATCATAAACAAATTGGATTTTCCAATGGCGGGAATAAAATGCTGAGAAAAAAAATCCCCCAAAATTGTCCCTTCCCTCCCTGCAAACCATGAGGCAACAAGATTAAATTTAAATATGCAAGATTAGGCTTAGATTTGGTCCATAATTAGAATTACTAACGGGAGGAAAAACCCAGCCAAGTATACTTCTAATATAACATTTTCTGCTCTGTACTGTCATTTGTAGAACAATTATAATACTTAATATCTGAAGAAGGTCAGCAAAACAAAGCCCTTAGAAACAACCTTGATGTAGCTGTGGTTTCAGGATAATAAAGATTTTTTTCTTCTGGAAGACACAAAAGAATGTATAGAGGTAAACGGTTTTCCACTCAATAGTATCAGAAACAGAACAAAATGTTAATTTCAACCAGACTGACAGCAAATTATCTGCAACCTTCACAATGCATTTTATATAACGTACAATTTATTTGAAAAACAAAGTCTAAAAAATATAAAAATTGTATGGGTAGGACATTTAACTATTTTGCTAGCTGCTTTATCCCATGGATACTTCAAAAAAAGCAAACCTTATGCTATTTCCAAAATCATAAAGATTTACTGCTTACTGAGCTTTGGAACACTTAGACATAACTCAATATTATGCTACATATCTGTTGATCTATCTAGGCCAGGGATAGGCAAATTCGTGCCCATTGCAACTTCTTGAACCCCATCATGCTCTCCATTCTAACTTTTTAAAAACAATTTCAATCTTAAAAAAGTAAAATTGGGAAGGTGGCATACTTTAAAGTAAAGCACCAGCCTCTAACATTATTTGCAACCCTGAGGTCCCATTGGGGTAACAAATAATGTCTTGGGGCTAGTTCATTATTTGTTAAATGGGTATTTTGTGACTCACCATATCTAACCTGACATTCATTCTGCAAGCGTATGTTCTCAAAATTTCAAACATACTTTGACCCAAAACATTTGCTTACCCTTGACCTAGAATAAGAAAGAAAGGAAAGGCACTATGAGGTTCTCTGCACTTAATCCTGTGTTATGGGAAGAACAAGTCCCAGAGTTAATGATGTTGCTCCCAACCCAAACAAATATAATTACATTATGGAGAACTACTTTTCCCATTTCTTTCCCTCAAGATAAGATCACTCACAACGGATCTTAAATCGATATAACCTTTTTTAATTGAGTTGCGGGAGAAGCAGAGAATAGAGGAACCAAGTAAGTTAAGATTCAGGCTGTTATTATTTAACTTAGAGTGAGACTAGGCTTACTCATACAAAGGCACCCGTAGGTTAAAATCCCATTTGTGTTGGTGGGTACTCTTTAAATCCACACACAATATCTACTGAGACAGCAATTTGAAGCAGACCATTAGTGCTGGAGAAGAAAGGTAACTCCCCCTAAGTTATTTTCACTTTTACTGTCTCACCAACATCTTTTATTTTGAGAATGAAAGCACCCAAAAGTAGAAGGCAATTCTCCATAAAAAGTGGCACGAACTGGTGATGCCTTATGTATATGTAACTTCTGCTTAGAAGTGCAGTTTCAATGACTGCATAGTGTTTTTAAAGGCCCCATTCCTAAATTAAAAAAACTAAGCATAACATCTAATTCTAGCAACAGATGCTATGAAAGACATTCAAAAAGTTTTGGAAATACAATGACACATCCAAAATTAAAACCAAGAGCATCTAGTCTGCTATGGAAATGTTTGTGATATTATGGATTGTTCCGTATTAACAAAAGAGATTCCTGCAGCTAGAATAATTCCAACAATTACACTCATCAAGCAACTACTTATGGTCAAAAAGGCATAGAAACTGAAGCAAAGCATCCAGCAAAAGCTGCCTCCTTTTTGAATAGCTAAACTAGTGCATACAGTATAAATGAACTACAACAATACATATACAAAGAAAAACCAATATGAAAGATAAAAAGGTTGGAAAGGCTATGTGATAGTAAGGCACTTGCACAAAATTGTACTACAGTTGAAAACCTGGTGCTGGATGAAAGGAGTTGGGATTAACTGGGTCAGGGTAAGGCCTATTTGGAGGCTTCTCTGCAGCTTTCTCGAACCAGCTCTTTGCAAAACCTAAAGTCTTTTGACTGAGCTTGGTGCAAAGTCAGAAAGCTCCATTTAACTAAGTTCAGAGTTTACAACAAGCATAAGGAATTCCAATTTAGAACACCAATGTAAAGAATTGGTGTAAAAAAAAGCCTACAAATTGTACATACATTGCGTGGCCCTCAAAGCACTCCCAAAAAGATGCAAGTAAAATATTTGGCTAGATTTTTATTTTTTTTTGCATTTTGGGAGCTTTGGGGAAAAACTAAAAAGAGTGAAGTGAATTCATGATGTTTCCAGAGACTCGAAACATTTAAAAATCAGGGCAATTTTATTACACCCACTATGAAAGATGATCATCAACATGCCATTCAGGGCCAAGAGTGGTTTTTCTGGTGGTAGAAGCCATACCTATCTGCTTTGCAATAGTGGTAGGCTTTCTGTTTAGGTGCAAGCAATAAAGCTATCACATTCACATATGCGTATAGGTTGGTCTACCATATTTGACCTACTAAGCACCACCACTGACCCAATTTACTCCTTCACTCCTGTTTAAAAATGATACAGATGAGGTATATTTAGAACCCAATAAGAGCTAAGGAGCGACAGGCACAATATGGTATAGTTGATTTCAGCTCAGAAGGGCTCTGATCTGAACATTTCAAGATTTTGGTGGG
The DNA here is from genome assembly GCA_004320025.1 of Laticauda laticaudata. NCBI lineage: Eukaryota > Metazoa > Chordata > Lepidosauria > Squamata > Elapidae > Laticauda > Laticauda laticaudata. The sequence continues at coordinate 9,048 of BHFT01053339.1, read as the reverse complement.
AAGAAAAAAAAATAGCTCTCTGTACAGTCTCAAGTCGTGCCAAGCAGCATGAAAGTCCATTGCAAGAGAAGGATAAAAAGAGACATATCATTCTTCAGAGATACAAATATTGTAAGCAGTTTATAGAGTCTTCTTCACCTCTTAAACTTCCCCAAAATTTTACAGCTAAGCTATATCCCTGACTCATGAAACTTTTCACTACTCATTAATTGTGCATTGCTGTCTGCTAACACTGCCGAAATCCCTCTTAACAGTTGATCTAAATGCAAACCAGACATGATCTGGCAGGATGAAACTCATGGCTAATGTATTTGGTTTGGCAGGTCCTCACTTACACAGACCTACTTTAGACACAATAAAAGCATTCACAAAAAGGAGTAGTTGGATCAAATCCTGGAGCACCCAACTACTACGTATGTATTCTACTGATTTCATTCAATCTATTAATGAAATAGATAATTCTATTCCAAATTATGGCAAAAGAGAATAGAAATCAAAAAGTTTCTTCTTTGTATTATTTGAAAAGCAGTACAACACTGTAAGATGATCCAGTTACACTTGGACTTAAAACAAGACATAGGCATGAAGCAATTCTGCTGAATAAAGTATGCTTAAGCATACACAAAGGAGAACAGAAGACACTTTTCATTAAAACATTAAAGATGTACAAAGTAACTCTCAAAATTTTGTGTGAACAACTCCAATATTTTTGTAGGTGCCAAATCAACTTAACTAAAAGAAATGCAGAAATGGGTGGCTTCTGAGGTAGATTTTTCACTTTTTAATATCATCCACCAGCTTTACAAATCGTGCTCTCCCCTTTTGGAGACATTATTCCTTCTGTCCCCTCACCTATCTTTCATAATTGTACCTGCTAAGGAACTGGGAACTAAATTGCCTTCAATCTGAATAAAAACAATCTCCCTAGTTTTGGAAATAAGAACACTAGGGCAGGCATGAATTCAGAACCTATTAGATGTAACTTAGAAAAAGAGGTGCTTGGGAAAACAAATGACAGGTTGCAATTTGATACCACAGTAAAATGGAGTTAACCTCTCTGAATTTGCTGGAATTTACTTCTGAGAAAATATGTATAGGAGTACATTTCAAAGACCAAATATTACTATTCTATTGTGTTAAACATGAATGACTCAAACAACAAGGCTATACTAGCACTTCCTGAAGAAGGTTAACAGATAAAATCTTCAACATGAAAGATATTATCCTCTTGTGAACAAATCACAGTCTTCTCTTCTTCACTAGTAAAAATGCCCTGAGCTCCTGTTTAAATGAATGGAGATGCTTTCCCCTTCCCTCAAGATGCTATAGGTTGAGACTTCCTAGGCCAATGAAGATGAAAATCATACTTCACACATACTGACAGGACAAGTACATTCTTCTGTTTTAGGAAAATTCAATTGTTTCTAAAAAAAACATGAATTCTTTTTTAGGACCAGAAAAGAAAAATAAGAAAGAGGACCATATCTATTCCAGTCTTCAGAAGGTAGCTAAAGCTACAAATGAAACTTTAACTTTGAAAACTGAGCATGATAAATCACAAACAGATAAAAAGTAACTATCTGTATCTTATCATCATGCCTTAAAAACCTGACAAATCCTTACCATTTTACAAAGCTTACTGAATGTGTAACATAATTACAGGATTCAGATTAGAGGATGCTCTTTGAACAGGAATGAAATTGCATTTCTTTCCAAACCTATCCTTGCAAGAGTGCATTTTCTAGAGAAACAAGAATTTACAGTCCCCCAAATCTACCTCTAGAACCAAATTCTATCATGAGCTGAAGCTGTAATCTCCCCAAGTCAGAAAAACAGATGTAAGGAAGTGAAGGAGAAAAAAAGGTATGTTGGGAACAGGGTTCTTTAAAAACTCACATTTCTGGGGGCATGAAAATAAGCAAAACTTTTAGAATTGCACAATAACAAGCCAAGGAAAAGCTTTTGGTGTTCTTAAGCCTCTCTGTCAAGGATGAAGGCCTTTTGGTTATTGCAAAAAGAGACAGAGACAGAAGGACATAGGGATGGGGGAAGAGAGACAGAGCTTGGTTCACTCTGTGGGCACATCACTTGAGGTGGAGCATTGTGAGGACAGAAGAGAGGAAGGTGCGTCTTATTTCCAAAGTCCTCATTCTTGCACCTCTGTCTCCTCAAACATCCCATGTCGGCTGTGCTTTGGCTCTACGGAGACTTGAGTTTCTTGTTCCGTGGTGAGGTACCATTTTCTGCCTTTACTACTCCATTTTCATGGTAACCTGTAATGGAGAGTGGGGAAGGGGAATAATAATGAGAAATTTGTTTTAACAGATTGGTTTCTCTATCATGTTTCTTGAAAGAGAGAAAGTGGTAGCTGATAAGAAGCGTCCAGTTAGGTCATGGAGACACAGTCTTCTTTAGAAATATCATGTCACCTCATTGCCCACTGCAGATTTTCCCAACCTTGTGTTCCCCAGATGTGTAGAACTGAATTCTCTCGAATCTTCAACTAGCAGAGCTACTGAGTGAAATCCCAGTGAAAAAGGCTTCCTTGCATAACCCATAACACAATAAAATAGACAGAAGAAGCATCACAGGAAGTATTTCTAGCATAGCAGGGGCACTGATGCCACTGCTGAACCAAAAAGCTTGAGCCAGTTAAGAACTTTATTTGCAGACTTTAAGTCAATAAAATATTTGTATATTGATATGAATTATATTGTTCATCATTGCCTTTATATGTATAATAAAAGTAAATTAAACTATATTACATATTCATGGAAATAATACTTTGAATGAAATGCACACACTTTGGTGCTGGGTGATTGGGTGAAAGTTACAGAAGGTCCGTATCAGAGGTGGTATTCAGCAGGTTCTGACCAGTTCTGGAGAACCGGTAGCGGAAATTTTGAGTAGTTCAGAGAACCAGCAAAAATCACTTCTGACTGGTCCCACCCCCATCTATTCTCTGCCTCCTGAGTTCCAGCTGATTGGCTGGGTCTTCTTTTGTTGCCCCACACAGGAGAACGGAGCTGGAAAGCAGGTTAGTGGAGTGAGATTTTGCAGTAACCTTCCCCCAGGAGTGGGGTGGGAATGGAGATTTTGCAGTATCTTTTCCCCTGCAATGCTTACCAAGTCACGCCCACCAAGCTATGCCCACAGAATTGGTAGTTAAAAATTTTGAATCCCACCACTGGTCCATTGCTTAAAGGAGACATTCCCTCTCCCCTGCTCCCAAATCTTTGATATTTTTCCCTATGTAGGAAACTCAGTTCTTGTAATTTTTCATTCTTATTAAATAGTTTTATTAAAGCATTTAATTAAAAATCTACTTTCCAATTAGGCATTTTAGTTCATTTAGCAATTGAACTGATATTCTACAGCATCAGTACATGGTCAATTGGGCCAGATGCTCACCAGATTCCCTTTTCATTGTCTTTACTTGCTGTTTGAAGTGGACAGTGGCTGGAACCCTTTTTCTATTGTTCTGTTCATTCCAGTATTCACGCCAGCGTCGCAACTGGAAATGAATGAAGCGCCACATCATCCAGGCCTGTGAGAAACACACCAGAAGCAACACACCCATCCTACGAGGAGGCAAGGCAAACATATTTGGAATAAGCACATTTGGATCTGGCCTGTTCTAGAGTAAGAATCATCACTGCATGCAGTCAACAGCTCCATCAGGGGTGAACTATGGGGCACCTGGGGACCCCTGGTCACTCTTCCTCAGTGATCACTTGATCAGTCCTCTGTTAACTGAGAAACAGAGAAGAGACGGCTGTTCCTCTGCTGTTAATGGCTGAAGCAAGTGATCGTATATTAGCATTACAACTTTTCCAGGGAAATAAGCATAGTCAGCAGGAGGGATAGTAAAGCTTTACTGCAAAAGACAAGACCAATCCCACAAGTTATAATAATTTAACTGTCCTGAAAATGGTTTTCTTTTTGGAACAACTTAAGGTGAGAGAAATAGAGGTTGTCAAATCCCAAGAAGCCGGGTCCTCTACAGTCTACTTGTATATTGGTTAGTAGGATATTTGTTTTGCTCTGCAACCGTGCACAAAATCTTTAAAATATGGCAGCGGTCTTTATTCAGAAGCTTCAATGCATTACAAATCATCAAGCTTATTACTTAAAAAAAAATTGTTTATCTAGAACATGAGTTCTATAATAATATAATTGTTATATTGCAGCTTAAATCATATTCTTCACACTCATTTTTGTATGCAATAAAAACTCAGGAATGGAACAAAATAGTGCCCATTTGATTTTTATGATTACTTTATGATTAGTCAATCACAGAAGATTGTGCTGGATTATGGGAGATTTCATACCCACCACTTTCTAGAATGTGTACCTTACAACATGCCTTCCTATTTTATATTAATCCTGGTTAAGCATTATAACAACATTGATGCTACAAAGCAATTTTCCCCTAGCCAGGATTGCTTTGTTCCATCAGTTTTAAAACGGTAGTGAGGAGGGGATTCCTCAACAAAGACCAACTCCTACGAACAATGGTGTCTTGTACTGGTTGTATTAGTTAACAACATTAAAACTATCAAGGCAAGAGTTTTTATGTACAGAAGAAGAAGCAATAATGCTGCCACTTTTCCCCAATCTATTCATCACAAGCAATGTGAATAATAACATCTATTCTAAATAAACAGAGAAGTGAAATGACAATTGAAATTGAATTTCTAATCATCAATGCCCCAAGCCATCTTTCTTCAGCATCCGTAATTCATAAAAAACTTACCTGAAAAGCAAAGTGTTGAAGTTTCCTTTTTCAGGGTTAAATGCCTGGTTCTCCACTCGAGCCAGCCCAAAGCCAATGACCAGCACAGAAAGGGTGAGGGTAAAAAGCCGTGAGATGACAAAAACTACTGCCCATGCATTAAACCTTATGAAATTGAAGGGGAAAAAAAATACATTCTTGCATTAAAATTTGTCACATTTCACTTTATAGCAACTGTCACTGTGCACTGTTCTCTGGAAGATTATCAAAGGAGATCTGACATAAAACAGATTTGCATCAAGTATTGAATGTTTCAGACAAAATAATGTTCATTTAATTCTTTATCCTTATAGATTGAAACTGGGAATCTGAGGTTTTTTCTACTTAGTAGAAAAAGGAATTTTATTCCCGAGCTAACAAGCCATCACATTCAAGTTATGTTAGCAGTCACTTTATTTTAGCAGTAAAACATGATACAGCACATTAGAAAAAGACAACCCAGCTTCAGGATTACAAAAAGTTTATGGTAAGAAGGTTTGTCCTAATAATCCAAAGTTCATCCAAGAGCACTTACAACTTTTCATTGTTTTCATCTGTGAAATAAAAAAGGCGAGCCATGTGGAAGAGGAATTCAGCAACATACTGCAGCAGCAACAAGATTAGTCCCAGGCGTGTGAGGCTAGAGACAAGGAGGAAAAATGTTTCATGCTTGTTGAATTTTCTCCACAAAAACTTATGAGTGAGCGAAACCAGGTCTGGATGATGGATAGAAGCGTTAATAAATCATATCCTCACCCTTCCCTTACAAAGTCTATCAATGAATCCAGATGTGTTTTATTGAACACCTGCAATTCCTAAATGAAAATAACATGATATGTGCAACATGGACCAAAGCCCATGGCATTTGTTTCCAAAAATGCTTATATTTAAAAAAAAATGTAAAAGATTGAGATTGGTCCAAAGTCATTCAGCCAGCTTTTGTGCCTAAGTCAGGAGTGGAACTCACAGTCTCCTAGTTAACCTGATGCATGAAGAAAAGTCCTCAGTAACACTTACTTTAAGAGATATGCTCCTGATATATGCACCAGATAAAGGGTGATGTATTGTAACTGACGTGGAATTTCTTCCTAGGAAAATAAGGAATATTCAGTGTTAATTTTAAGAATACAGGAAAGCAGTTGCATATATCTGCATTATCTTAGGTTGCTCCCAAAGCAATTGGGGATTAGAATCAGGATTATTCATAAGCATTTATTACAGCTCCATTTTCAAAAACTTCTGTTCAACCTGATACTGTGAGTTATCATGATAATATTATAGAATGGAGGAGAATGATTCTGCCTGGAAGTTTGGTTTCCATCTGAGCTACAGGAGCAGGGAGCCAGCTCCCTGTATTTTTTGCAACAGTGGAAGATTATACATTTATTTAACCAACTTGCTACCAACTTGCTAACAGACTAATATCAGAGGTCTCTGTTGTAGGTGGAGAAGTAGTCTTAATCTGGGGAAAGTACAGTTTTGTAACAGTGAATTCGCGGGTAATTATTTCAGCCTCTGAAACATATCTTCAAGTAAGAGTGAAGAGAAAGCACCTTGAGTTGGCACTCACCTTTCGCACTTTCTGGAAATACAATTCAGGCAATGTATGCAGCCAATAGGACAGCTGACAAACGTAGAAAAACTTAACCTGGAACCTAGAATGTAACAAATAATAGCAGTGAGCAAACAGTTACACATTTTTTTCTGTTCTTCCTACTGTATTATGAACATCCCCTTAGGAAGCAGCCTACTGTGAAGTTGTTTTAGGAAACAGCAACATTTCCAAATTCACTTTGGAATATAACAACCAGCATCAATATGTAATATCCACTCTACTCCCAAATAATTAAATTACCAAGCACCAATGGTGTTATTTGCACCATAACTTCTCTCTATGATGAAAACAGAAGGGAAACGAGCTATTTTTGCTATTTGTATGCTGTACCCGACTGTATTTTGATTCCACATACTGAGAAGCATATATCCACATTATACTACTGTACTGTTCTGACCCAACCCTGTTACCAGCAAGAAAATTTCAAACAAACACAGCAACGCAAACCTTCTCAGCTTTAATCTACAAATAACTTCTTTGTAGATAAAAGATGGCTTGCAGCCAGTTAGTCCAACCAGAAAAGCCTTGGCAGAATTCTTCAGATAAGCCGGAGTTTTTGCAAAAGCAAAAACCTTTTGAAACCAGGCTTATATTCCCTGGAGGGAGGGGCCATTACGTTGCATCCAACTGTTCTCCTCTACGAATCATCCTGTGCTCACGTGCACTTGGCATAGGCTCCTCAGGAGCCTCTTCATTACTGCTGCCAGCCCCCACAATCCCTAAAGGCAGCAGCCCACTCCCTGATGGTCCTGCCCCCTCATCAGAGTCATCACTCTCCTCAGCCATTAGCACCTGCTGGCAGCTCACCACATGTGTTTTCTCTAGGAAGAGATGATAGTTTCATGTTTGAACAGGTTGGTACCTATGTAATGGGAATGAGCTTTTGCTAGACATCATAAACAGGAATTAGTGACAATCCAATTTTAATTCAATACAACTAGGAAGATCTTACTTCTATTTTCTGTTCTGAGAATTTTCTGGACAAATTAAAATCTTTATACCTATCTGTGGAATACGAAGTAACTTAATGACTTTAAATACTGCTGCTTCCACCCACAAAAGAAATATTAAAGTCCTTTTAAAATGTTTAAAAATCCTTGAAGTATATGAAGAAATTTTCATAGCAAGAGCTTCAGATATGTTTGGAGGACAACTTGGCTCATTGGATTTTAGGATTTAATGAAAGGATTTAATGAAAGTTTATTTCATTAAATGAAAGTTTGGATGAAAAATCTCATTCAAAATAATGAAAGTTTAGAGAAGTCTGTTAAATGAGAGGGGGGGGGGTAGAAGGAGGGAGGGAGAGAAAAAACTCCAGTCTTACCCAGCTATGTCAAGTATCTGTAATTGCCCTGTGTCATCTTTCTTCCCAATGCAACTCCTGTTCCTCTCAGAAACACGAGGTGCCTTCTCACTTGCCAGGTAGACTCTGCATCTCTTAGAGCTGGGGATGTCTTGAAAAAGCTAGATTTGTGCTTGCAATCTTGGCATTGTTCACAGGAGGGAGCTATGAGATTGCTTTGGAAGCCCTGAAGCCCCAAATGCCCTGTTTTTGCCACTATTACTCACTGCTGACCTCAGATAACCAAGAGGAAGGAAGTGGTTTTGTTCAGTTGTACAATGCTTATGCTGTGGCTCTCTTGAAGAGTAGAAATAAAAATTACCAAAGCATTAAATACTTACGGGAGATGAACATGAGGGTAGCTTTCCCACAGACTTTTGGGGTTTGATAAGTATCCTTCCTGGAGAGAGGAAGAAAATCAGAGGAAGTCAGCAGCCATCTTTGCTGTAATGACCCTAAAACAAGTTCTTGTCACTCATGATATAGTAATCATCATCAGTCCTGATAATCTATCCAGCTGTTTTTGAATGGTTCTTATGAACTGATTCTTAAATTCCCCCATTTTCTCACAGGCAGAGCCCCACAGACTTTGTTAAGAGAAGGACTTGTAGTCTCCAGCTGTAGGGTGGAGGATAGGCTGCTCATGTGGGCTCCCTTACTGGCTCCCTTTTTGCTCATGTGGGCTCCCTTTTTGCCATTACTGTGGCAAGGGATCAAGGCAATTATGGGGATCCCAAGGGCAAGTTCCAGAATGAGACTCCAGTATGTTGGCCAAGCTGAAAGAAGAGAAGGAGGAGGAGGAGGAGGAAGAGGAGGAAGAGGAGGCAAGATGGAACTGGCTGTTGCCCTTAGAACCAACTATTGCTTAATTCAGATAATATTCCTGTTGATATCCAAGTGGCTGGCAATTTATGTATCAAAAGCTAAAGAGCCTTCTGCAAAGGAAAACCAATTATAGATGAGGAGTTTACCCATCCTTTTCTTTGAGAGCCCAGATAATTCCTACTATTAAATGGTTTAAAAGTAAAGTCAATTTGTTTAAAGGAAATGAGAAAGACAAATCCATCGTGGGGAAGACTCACTGTCCAGGTAGTCCTTAACTTATAAACATTGGTTAATGACCATTTGAAGTTACTATGGCATTGAAAAAAGTGACTCATGACTGTTTTTCCACACTTAGGATCATTGCAGCACCCCTGTGATCAAAATTCAGGTGTTTGGCAACTGGGATATACTGCTCAAAAAAAAAAATAAAGGGAACACTTAAACAACACAATGTAACTCCAAGTCAATCACACTTCTGTGAAATCAAACTGT
>BHFT01053337.1:0-13298 GCA_004320025.1 Laticauda laticaudata | reverse complement strand
ATGCAGTGAGTACACAATGGATGCATCGCGTTTTCCAATGGATGGCAAGCTTTTTTGTCCGTTTTACATCCTCTTTGAATCTGTTGGTGCAGTGTGACATGGGCTTAAAGAATTGTTTATCAATCTTTTCTTTAGCTTTTTATCATCCTTTTTATCATTTCTTTTGGGCTACAATTCCTTTCTTGCCATATTTTACTCTTTCTAATCATAAAATCCAGAAAACACCAACTCTTTTTTTCTGTTTTCAAACAAAAAGCCCATAAAAGGTTTCTTGTCACTAATAAATTCTTTCTTGTTGACTTGTGGTCTTTTCCCTAATCAAACAAGCTAGTTTTGCCATTCTGCAAATTTTGTCATATTCTCCAATCATTCCTCCATTCTAGGTGTTTCTGAATCTTTCCATGTTTGTGCATATAATAATCTTGTAACACTTATGATATAAAAATAATCCTCCATGATTGGACTTCCATAAACCCAACTAAAAAAAAATCTGGTTTCACTTTAAGGTTAATCTTTTATTCTTCATATCACTGTATGTATTTGGATCCAGAATTTCTCAACCTTTTCACCTTCAACATGACCTCCATGTTTTCCATATTTCTAACTTAAATTTGAAGTACGTTTATGTAGTGGATACAGAAAGACTACACAACCATATTATTATAAGCATTTTAATTATAAGATTTTCCCTCTAAAAATTCAGTTTTCCAACTGAATTGTACAGCTTACATGTCATATTAAAAAATTCTGAAGTGATTTTATAATTTTGAGACCACAGTTTCTGCCACTTCTCTAGATCAATCCCATATCCAAAATTCTTCCATAGCAATTCTTCTTCTAGTTTAATTTCTAATAAATATCCATACAATTTTTTAATTTTTAATCACCTTTTCATCAGGACCTGTCAAAATCTTATCTAAATCAGTCAATTTATTATAGAAGCCTATCATAGCATAAGAAACTATGCCATTTGAGAAACTATGCCATTTGAATCTCAAATTGACTTTCCAATACAAGTATCTTTTTATTTCTTTAAAAACAACAACTCCATCATCCAACTAAACAGCAGGCTGCAAAATAGTTTTAAATTGTTCTCTTTCCTTTGAGAGGAAAATCCTGGAGAAATTTTAATCCTGGAGAAATCTTTTTAATCTTGGTTATTTTCACCCACCATCTTTTATTCATTGCAACAGTGGATGGTATGATTTATTGAAACAAAAATAAGATTCTAGGCAATACATTATATTTTTCACAAAAATTGATAATTATAATGATAATTATAAATGATAATTAAAATGATAATTATAATTTTCTACATCATAACATATTCTTAATTTCATTCCATTTCTTAACATAATTATTTTGAAAAAAATACAATTTATATTAGACATAATAATATTTAATTATTATACTTTTTAATTGAAATTCAAATCAGATTTTTTCCCATCAGTTCTATTTCATTATTGTTTCATTTTTGTTACTATTTTTTGACTAAAATCAGCTAATACACAAACATCTTCTAATTCTCCAATTAATATCTCTATTCTCTCTAAAGGATTTTATAAAATTCTAATTAAATTGTTGCACAGGTCTTTAATTTATAAGATTATTTTTCAATTACATTCCATCAATCCTCTAATCCTGTTTATATTGCTATTCAAAATTTCAACACATTTTATTTGTTTTTTAATTTCCTTATTGTTAAAATAAACTATTATTGTAAAACGTTGTCTAATTTTGTATTACATTTTGTATAATACTTTTCCAGAAATCTTTTAAATTTTTCTTCTTTTATTTTTATCTTTATTGAAATTGTCTTTTCTTTTAAAATTTACTATCCTACTATATAAAATTCCCTCTCATAAAGGCTTCGTTGGCATGTCAAACTTCGTTGGCATATCAATGACTTCATTGAGATTATTCCCCCAATATTAACTTTTTAAATATAATCTTTATGTATGCATTCTTTTTTTAAATATTTTTTTCATTAAACCTCCATCTAAAGGATTTAGTTTTTAGTTTGGGATCATGATCTGACTACCCTGACTAAAGTACTGACATCCAACGGCTTCCACAAAAGCAAAATCACCAGCTTGATCCACAAAAATACACTGAGACATAATGGGGACCTAGAAGATGAACAGACCAATGGAACATGACCTATGGCTTTGAGGTGTTGGACCAGGGAAGAGGTCAGTTCTTCTTTTTTGATTGAGTTCTTGTGTTCTTCAATGTGTGCATTTCATTCTCTGTTGGTTTTGTCCGAGGTATGTGGTGGGGAAGGCGGTGCAAGGGATTTTGTATACTCCTTGGTTTTCTAACCTCGATTGTTGTCTTTAGGTTTCATAGGATGGTGGATATTTTTTCTGTTTGTGCAGAATGCTGTTTTAATGTTGTATTTTGGAGGATCTTGCTGATTTTGCAAAACAGCTTACAGCCCCGATGCTCGAAACCGGAGCTTCATATGTACAAAACTCATACCACTTCTCAGAAATGATCAAAGATCCTACCTCATGGAACAAGAAGTCTTGCTTGTACGTTTCGACTGGTTTCACTATTCACTCAAGTCCCGATAAAAGAAACTCTCGAATCATCAAAAATAAATACCAACCAGCTAAACACCTCATGGAACTTATGGAACAGCTTGTCCTGCCCTACATAAGAAGGTACTACAGACAAAATCAGAAAGATACTACACAGGCATCAACATCAAGACTGCCTTCAAAAACAGACAAAAAAAAATAGCAGCCATCCTTAGAAACCCAAAATAAAAATTGACATGGAAACCAAGGCATATACGAAGTTCTGTGCGCATCATGCCCGGCCACATACATTGGACAGACCAATAGAAGAATAAGTACCCGCGTGGATGAACACAAAATGCAGTAAAAAAAGCGGAACACACTTCCTCACTATGCTAACACATGAAAGTCACAGGTCATAGCATCGACTTCAAATGGCACACAAACCTTAGCCACTATAGAGAACCCCAGCCACAGATTCATATCAGAGAAGCCATAGAAGATTGAAAAAGACCTGCAAAGCATGAATAGAGAGATGATTTCCACCAGACACGTCAGCTATTTGGAAAGCCTGCACTCACAAATCAAAAAATTCTCCCACCACACAGCCAGGGAAACACCCTGGGCACAAACAGATCCCCCTGATACCTTCCAGCTCAAATACACCCCAACCAGGCACCCAGATGAAACCTAGCTTCCTAACACATGATAGCTGTCATTTACTCAAGCCAACCACACTAAAAAGTCTCCAATACAGGAACACACAATGTGCAACCAATCATCGACAATAAAAAAGGCCACAAAACAGACAAAAGATATTAGAAACACCAGTCAAGCAAAGAAATAGCAAACTCCAAGACCAATAACACACAGACCAAGACTCCCAACAATCAGGATGAAGAAAAAACCATTCTGGCCACAATAGGCTAGCCCAAATTTAAAAATGAAACAACTGTAAAAGTCTGACTCACAGACGAACACAATACAGAAGCCTGATATGGATGGCAGATGAAGATTCTGGTGAACACGGTTGCTACAAAACTTTCACATATAGCACAACTATAATGACGATGGACATAATACCCGAACAAAGCCGAATACCATAACACATTAAGTACCATGAACTTAAGAAAGACATATATTATATAATATATATATATATTTGTGCTGTTTAGCTATCCTACGGGTATGATCCACGCATTGTAGTTCTGTTAAAGTTGTAGCTCATTTGTAGTTTCTGAAGTTGTAGCAACGTTTCAAGCGAAGAATCTCATCTGCCATCATCAGGCTTCCATTCAGAGCCTGATATGGCAGATGAGATTTCTGCTGAAAACCGTTGATACAACTTTAACAAACTACAATGAGCTACAACTTTACAGATACTACAATCGCATGGTGGGATAACATACCGAAGAAGCTAACAGTCACCAAATGTTAGTACCCGCGAGAGCTTAAAAAACATTATTATATATATAAGTAAATATAATATATAATATATATATAATATAATATAATATATATATAAATAATATATATTATTATGCTATAATATATAATATTCTTTTATTTTAATTCATTGTTCCTTTTTCCAATGTATTGTATCTTCATATTGCTCTTGGATTTTATATATTATTGTTCTGTGATAACTTGGAAGGTTCCATAGTCTCTTCCTGATTGCCAGAAACGGGACCAGTAAAGGTTATGCGTCATTTAGGAACCAATGCAAAGGAACTGCTCAAAGGCAGCAAAGTTAAATGAATGTCATTGGCTACAAGCCAGCAGGCAAGTCTTAATAAAAGGGCTGCGCGGCTTGAAGCCAATGTTCCATTACTCGTTGCTGTTAACTAATAAAGAGTTATTGTTGGAAACCCGGTCTGACCGTAGCGTCTTTTCCTGACGGAACACTGGCGACGAAGGTTGGGATCATCCTAAAGCAGAGAACCGAGCACGCGCGAGAAGAACAACCACGCTAGATGAAATGGCTGGTTGGCAACGTGCCTGTCCCACCTTTAACACCACATGTGAAGAACGATTGGGTGGAATTCTTATATCGTGATCGCTTCTGATGTTTTCTGGAGCAGCAACGAATGTGAGGAGAATTTTCAGATCCAGCGAAAGAGAGGCTGTCTTCTCTAATGCGCATTGTGGGCCCAGACCGTGTCAAAATGCAAAGGCATTGGCAAATTTGCCCAGAGACATGAAAACAGATGACCTGATCTGAACTGAACCGAGATGCTGAAGGCATCACTAATGCCACGGCTTGATCTCAAATCTTATCAAACGAGACACGAGTTTTATAAAAGAGACCCAGCGGAGAGGATGATGGGTATTGTTAGTTTTTGTGCAGCTCTCCACCATTCTGGAGGAACTTCAAGTTCCAGAGTATGGATGGAGGCCCATCGCTGATTGTGTATGTTTAGGTTCTCTAAAGGACTCTACTTTAACCAAGCAAACGTATTTAACCAACGATGTAACATATGTGGCAGGAAGCAATCGTGTGCGGGGGAAGCCACCACCGCAGAATCGTGAAGACTCAGTGGCCACAAATGAAAACTGATGATACCAATACTGACAACGACGACCTAACCAGAGAAGAAGCAAGCTGCCACAAGCCACACACCACGAAGACCTGAGACAACGTCATCAGAAAACAGAAGATAGATGAACAATGACGTCCATGCCTGGCCGTGACCAAAAAGGCATGAAAGAAGAAGAAATGGTGGGAAATGCAACTAGCTGCGGAGGAAAACCACCCTGAACGCGGTAGGTTCCTTGATGTCATCTTTGGGCTGGCAAGAAGAGGGGACACCATCAAAAGAAGTCTGTGGCAATCGTAAGAACAGCAGTCCTAGCAAGACATATAATTCACCAAAAGAACTCGACCCAAGCAAGCCGATAGGAGAAATGGGAGCGCAACAAGAGAACCAAGCTAACACGGAAAAAAACTCACCAGACTGTCACTATCGGAAGCGCACAGATGGAAAAGCGGGAGAAAAGCAAAATTGTAAGGACCATTGAAGGAAGCCGTGTTAAATGAGATCAATCAGACTCTTTCCTATCAATGGTGTCTTGGAACACAATCAGGCGGTTGGTTCCAAACATAAAACAACAAAGAACTCAATGAAACAAAAATATAATTCTCAAAACACCAGGGAAATAGAATTCCGTGGTAGGCTCAGGACACCTCAAAGTCACTTACAAACAACACGCTGAAGTCTACCGCTGACTATAGTCGACACGAGACCGTCCCAGCCTCCTGGGCATTGAATGGTTCACACCATTGGGCATCGGGATGAACCGAGTAAGCCGAGTAGCTGCAAGCGATTGGGTAAGAGAACCCTGTACACGAATTCCAGGACGTCTTGACGGCACTCCTAGGCTAGGTACTGGGGGACCCCAATTTCCTTTACGTAGAACCCTCGATAGCACCAAGAAGTTAAAATGCCAGACGAGTCCCCTTTGCATTAAAGCCAAATAGATGAGCATATTAAACAAATTGATTGTACAAGGGGTCATAGAACCAATTGACCCATGCTAGGTGGAGACTCCTATAGTAACACCTGGAAAACCTTGAAAGGTCTGTGCACATCTGTGGAGACTACAAGGCTACCCTGAACCTATGCACTAACAGCAAAGCGCATATTCAGTACCAGTCGTACAGCACTTACTGCACTCACTTGGGGGAGGAAAATTTTTGGCGAAAACTTCGATTTGGCTCAGCATATTAGCAGCTTCCAGTAGACCCCAATAACGGCTGAAGCACAAACAATAGTAATGCATAGAGGGGCGTTCAACATGTAACAGGCTTCAGATTCAAGTAAGACGTTCCCCAGGCGTCTTCCAAAGCCTCATGGAATGCCTATTAAATGGATAAAAGGGATCGTTCCCATACTTTTGATTGACGGTTCAATTTCAGCATAAAAAAGGCGGCCCAATAGAAGATAGACTAAGAAAGTGCTAACCAAATTTAGAGAAGCCGGCTAAAATGTAAAAAAGGAAAAATGCTGTCTGGCTACCAACCGCGTTGAATTTTTAGGGTATTTATTACGAAACATGGTATTGCACCCAACAGATAAAAATGCTCAAAGCACATTAAAGACGCACCCATGGCCAAAAATAAAAATGGACTTACAAGGCATTTTTGGTCTGATCAAACTTTTACTTAATGTATTCCCCCACAAGGAATGATAACAGACATTACACGTTTGCTGGATAAAAAAAACTGCCTGGACTTGGGAACATAATAGAACGAAAAAGCATTCCAACGCCATAATAAAGAACTCATTAACCTCAGACAATCGTTCTTATTCAGTTTGGTATACACTTCCATTGATGGTCACCTGTTGGACGCCTCAACTTTCGGAGTCGGTGCCATCCTGAAGCCAACTCGATATTACTGACAGGAGAAGGCAACCCGTCGCCGTTTACTCGAAACACGCCTCTCCAAAGTGGAACGCAACTATAGCCAGCTAGACAGGGAAGCCCTGGCAATCGTCGCCGGAGTTAAACATTTTCCAGAATACCTCAATGGGAGGACATTTTTCAATTGAGACTGACCATAAACTGTTAATGGGGATTTTGGCGAGGAAACAAACCCACACCGTACTATTCTCATCCCTCACGGTATGACTAGGTGGTCAGAATTCCTGGCCACCTATTCATATACATTGCTGCATTCGACCAGGAAACAAATCACCCATGCAGACGCTTTAAGCCCGAGCACCGATTACCAACCAAGTATGACGGACAGCGCCGAGCTCCAGCACCACCGCGCCAGCCCAACATTAGGACCTGCCTCGCGAACTTCCATGTCTGCAGATGACGTTGCCAGAGGCCACGGCAAAGACCTAGTGACTGCCCGCGTTTTGACTCGGGTAGGTAATAAGGCTGGCTGGAAAGTCAAAGACTGAAGTTTTAAAACCTTTCAGACTAGACAAACTGAAACGTGTCAATAGAAAAGGGGTGTTATTGTGGGGAGAGGGGGTGGTAATTCATCCCACAGACTGCAGGAAGAGGTGTTGGGTATGCTACACTGAGGGCCACCCAGGCATAGTAAAAGGAAAGAAAGCCTGGCCAGGAGCTATGTCTGAGTGGCCTTGGTATAGACAAATGATATTGAACGCTGCGGTTGCAACATGCATCAGTGTCAGAGGAGCTAGACCCACCTAGCGCAAGCACCCATACGAGACTGGGAGACCCCATGAGGCCCTTGCTCAAATCCATATTGATTTGCAGGACCAACTAGGGGCAACATGTTCTTAATAGTCGTAATGTCATATCGATTGGTTTGAGGTTATAAGTTATGTCACCACAACAACCGACGCTGTTATAAAACAGCTAAAAAATTGTTTGCAACTCATGGTTTACCTGATGTATTAGATCCGATCAACAGGCCACATACTAACGGCTATACAATTCGAAAGTACTTAGCATCTCTGGTGTTCACACATGCACTAACCGCGTCTGCCCACCCGGCGGCAATGGTAGGGCCCGAACAAATGGTCAGGTTTACTAAAGAAGGCCTAGAAAAAATGGACCGCTGGGGAGATGTAACAGACTAGCTGAACCGCTTACTTACACTACAACACATCACTCCCAGTAGTACAACAACAAGCAGCCTGGCAAATTGTTTAATGGGGAGGAAACTCAGATCCCATTTAGATAAACTGCATCCAAATTACACTTGGTGAGAAACCCCCCGACTCGTCCAGCCAGTTACCGGCACTTTTGAAATCAGCGCACCTAGTCTATGTAAAGAATTTTACCGGGGACCCTCTTGGCTTCCAGCCATTATCAACACAAATAACAGGTCCCCGGTCCTACCGACTACACCGTAGGATGATAGACAGAGAAGAAGTGGCACATAGACAGCTTCGTTCCCACAACATCACGCGCAAAACAACGCGTGCAACCTCAAATAATAAATTTCAATGAAAGACAAAACTCTAAGGAGGTGGGGGAAACACAAACAAATACAAAAGGGTCGTGAAAATGAACTATTGAACATTAAATCTAAACATCTAACCAACCAAAAAGAGCACTTCCAGTTAGATGAAACCATCGGAGGTAGTCCAAGCGAAAGGAAAGCTGTCCTGGAAGGGGCCAGCCAGGACAGCTCAACCAGCCCAGTGAACCAGGAGGGAGCGGCAAAACCACCTAGCCTGAGCAACTCAAGCGGTTAGCAGCAATGGTGACTCACCCTTCCAGGCGTTCCATGGAGACGAGCCGGAGAGGCAGCAGCGATCCCGACCGAACCGCTTGAAGTCTCAGCGAGAATGAGCGCGCAGGTCAACTAAGGACCAGAAGAAGCCCAGCCTACCTTGCGCGACTACATCACTCACGTAGGACTGAATAAAGGGGGGGGGTGTTTCTGTATAATGGAAGGTTCAAGAGTCCTCTTCCTGATTGGAAGGTTCCAAGTAGTCTCTTCTGATTGACCAGAAAGGCCAGTAAAGGATTGGTTCATTAGGAACCAATCCAAGAAGCTGCTCAAAGGCGGCAAAGTTAAATGAATGTCATTGGCTACAAGCCGGCAAGCAAGCCTCTATATAAAGGGCTGCCGCGGTTTGAGCCAATGTTCCGTGACTGTTGCTGTTAACAAATAAAGAGTTATTTGTTGGAACCCGGTCTACCGCGCGTCTTTTCTGGACGGAACATTTATGTTTTCAGCTTTCCTATATAAACGGATTTATTTATTGGACTGATAATTGCTTCAAATAATCTAAAGCAATGTAAAAAAAATACCTCTTAGGTCTTTGCAGATCTTTTATGATAATGTTTCCTTGGGTATATGATCTAAGTGCTCTCTTAAAATGATTGTATAAATTAGGCCCTCTTCTCTGTAGTAGTAGAACAGCGTGACTGCCATATCACTTAGCTTGCAACAATAATTCCAGGATATGCACAGTACACAGCAAAATCCTTTCCCTCTAGAACAGCTTGTTCCCAAAGGAAGGATTTGTTTCTATTCCAAGATAACAAAACTTCTCCTCTTTAAATGAACATTCAAACTCATTGATGGAAGCTACAAATTTACTTAGAGTTTGTACCAGTGTTATTTATTGTTTTGTAGATGGAGTTGATGATTAAATTAATGTTTTGTCTTATAACATTATAAGCCACCTAGTAAGCCATCAAGGAGAAGATGAATAGACAAGCAAATATAGTTTGGCAAATAAATATAATTAATTAATTGCTAAAATGGGATTCATTTATATGTGCAGATGGCTTCTAAAAGCAACATTATAACTTACAGTGAAGTAATTTCATGAAGTAGGCCTTTATAAATTTGAGTAAGGTATAAAACAATAGTCTAGTTTGTTGTAAAGAGTTGTAAACCTAGATTTCTTGTAAAGACTGTTGTTATGCAGTTGCTAGAAGACAAATAAAGTGGGCTTCTTGAGCAAATGGTTGGCCACTCTGAGATCAGACTACTGGACTAAACATACTGGGGATCCCATTCAGCAAGAACTACTTACGTTTTATGTAAAGATAAAAACAAAAGTTTCCTGAAGAATCAGTTTAGCTTGTAAGTTATTATCAACTTATCATAAATTTTCAAACCAGACACTACAAAATTAAATAATTAAAATCATACTATAATTATGCATTTTCCTGGTATAAAAAGCAGAATAAATTGATAACACTGATGCCATCCTTTAAACAAACACTACATTGTACAAATCACAACCATAAATCCCACTACCAAGGTACATTCTGTAAAAATGATTTTTTTTTAGGGAATCCTATATGAGGAAAATCATGAATCATATTCAATAATGGTCATTGACCAAAATAGCATTGATCTTATTTGTTAAAAATACAGACTCAGTGCAAACAGTTTTTAGCATCTCATGATCTTTTGACAAAACTTTTGTCTGGTGATCATAATTACCAATCACAGTCAAGAGTCTGTGGTTTTAATCAATTGAATGATTAATAGAAAACTTATGTACATTATTCAATGACCTCCAAGTACTCTTTAAAATGTATGCCGCTTTGACTCAACTCCAATTCAAGTAGAAACATGACAACGTCTGCAGTTGCAGTTCAATTCTCTGTATAGGAAGATGAGATATTCCTGGACAGAGTCATTCAGTTTTAGATTGAGAGAGTGTATGAATCTAGCAATAAATCAGAAACAAAATAAAGATAAAATGGATCTATATAAGCAGAAATCCATAACCACCTGAAGCATACCATTAACAATAGTGGAAATATAGTTTAGATGGCTCATTAAAATGTAAAATGAATCACCTTCTATAACTACTTTCGCACTTAGGTCTTTTAAAAGTTTTGAAGAGGTTCTAATCATGTTTGATAGTGCAAATGGTGATAAAATAAGTTTGATTTGAAAGCATTTTGCTAATTCTACTTTAAAACAAGCTTGACGCAAACTGAATTGTCATTCAGATGATTTCATAGTTCTAAAGAATTTGATTTCATAGATCTAATAGATCTTTTGTCACATAAAACCAAATATATTTTAAGAATAATTTTAATGCATAATAATTTTCTTAAATGCAGAATAATTTTTTGCATTTGTTGCAGATTAATTTTAATGCAAAGTGTGATGAAGATCTTAGATGTAGCTTCATCAAGACAAAGTTCATTCTAGAGGTGGAGTAGAGGCATTAGATACATTATATGCAACATTCTAAGTCTAATGTATAAATAATGTTGGAGAATTTAAAAATGGGTCATAATATTAGGAAAGTCTTACTGCCTAATTATTTATCTTCTAGAATAAATCTACAATATTTTTCTGAATTATGTTCAGAAATGTCAGCATAGCACAAAATGTCACCATAATACAAAAGAGTCCAGTATCAACAGATTTCCAAAACTTGAATAACAATATCCTGAAAATTATTATTAACTTAAATCCTAAATAAAGGTGGGATGAAATGTAATAACCTAAGTGGAAAATTGGATGGAGACAATCCATATGATACAACCAATGCTGCAGGTACTGCTTATTCTTTTTGGGTTTTTTTGGCTGTTTCTCTTGCCATTATATTGTTGGAGATAATATAGAACGGATATGAAGAAGGAATTAAGCCACTCTGTTTTCGCTCTGTTGTCCATCCTTTCTTCCTGTCCTCTCCCGTCAATGGACCAATTGACTTTTTAGTCTTGTTTTTTATATGTTGAAGGAAACTTTTTTAAAAATTATTTTTGATATTTGTTGCAAGTCTTAATTCATCCCAAGCCTTAGCTTTCCTGGGTTCATCTTTGCAGACTTGACCTATAAGTGGGTGTTCTATTTTAGTTATGTGTCCCTATTTCCATTTTTATCTTATCCTCTTCATCTTTCAGTTTATGAGAATGTTCATTGTGGAACCGTGATGGTTTTCTTCTTGGATTTCTTATTTTTTGTTTTCAGTGGTATCGTGTTGGAGTGGGCTTTATAATCATATTTGTTTAGACTTTCCTAAACTCCTTGGGTTGTTTTCCCCTTTAAGATTTTCATCCATAGAATTCTTTCCAAGCTTTCTCTAAGTTTGTTGAAATCAGCTCTTTTAAAGTCAAACATTGGTTTGATTATGTTATATTTCTTGTGTCTGTATAATATTGAATTCTAATATGACATGGTCGCTCTTCCTCATATTTCCTGCAATGTTAATCTTTCTATTATTCCTTCCTTGTTAGTAAGTATTCAGTCCAGTGTAGCTTTCCCTCTATTTCTCTTCTCTACCTTTTGAATGACAAAGTTGTCAGCTAAATTAGTCAGGAACCTGTTCAATCTCACGGACTTTTCAGAACCTCTAAAGTTTGCCTGGCAGGTTACTACAATATTCACAGATGATTGCCTTTTGCCTTTGTTCTCAGGCAAATATAGAACATAAGTTCATTGATTCTCTTCCTGGTGGTATTGCACTTGCTAAGTACATTATATCTAAATGTTTTGATATATCTTATTTTTCTGCAAATAGAACTCTTACAGCCCTGCTTCTTTAATAAATACTCAGATTAGAGTTGCACTTTCACAGGCACACACAGAATGTTTCAACCTCCAACTTACTTCATATTTACATTGGCAGGCAAGATGAATTTTGTTCCCCAACTTTTAAAAGGAAGAGACAAAATAAAGCATAATTATTTCTAAAATTCTGAAAGAGGAAAGATAGCATTTCTTTATGATAATCCTATAGTTCTATAATTGTATAAGCCCACTATAAAGTGCCTTCCACTTACTTACTTATGAAAATGAAATGAAAATTCTTATTATAGACCCCAGCTACTGTGTGAAAATATTCAATAACCTAAGAAAATATTAATTATCTTTTTCATTTGTTTACTATAAATATATCTAAAAAATCTCTAGTGGATTTGTCTGTTCAATCATATTCAATTATTCTTCCATTCAAGAATAAAATATTGTTTTGATTAACCAGTTTTTGAGGTCAAACATGTAGCAACAAAAAAACCCTTTAATGATTAAATGATTTTCAATCATTCATGTCACAGTTGTCCCAAAGGTGTTTTTTCCAAAAGGCAACTGGAAAATTTTTCCATTCTTCACTGAGCCAAAGGGAGAATCCAGGATGAGTAGTCTCTAGTCTCATAGTTCTGCAGACGAAGTTGAAAAACTGAGGACACACCCTGTGGTAATGGTCCCCAGTTCTTCATTCGGTCTCAGCATGTTCAGACCACCCTTTAAGGTCTCTGAATAGTTCAGACTGTCGAAGAATCAACCCCTGGATTGAGGTTTTTTTCTCTTTGAGAGACTTAGAGCAGGTTTGACAGCTATCTGGCTTGCTGGTTAGCACTTTT
>BHFT01053329.1:0-13402 GCA_004320025.1 Laticauda laticaudata | reverse complement strand
TATCTTTTACTGAAAAGTGAAGTGGTAGCAAACCAAAGAATTCTGAATCTGAGAAAATTAGGCGCGCAATCACATATAGAAAGTGATGGATATGTTCCACCCCCAATAGTTCAATGACACTTCCAATTAGAAGTTGTGATATGATCATGTGGCATCTCAGGTGATGATGAGGCTTCTGTCCGTGTTGACCTTGGCATATTTTGATAAGGGTTTGCAGTTGCGCAGAGAGAGAGAAAGCTAAGCGAGAAATAGAAACCTAACTCTAGCTTATGCTGCCCCTCCCATTTATACAACAGATGAATGTAACACCTCCAGCTCACTTCCCCAACTTATTCCTATCTCCCCTCTTCCCCCTCCCCTTACGTATGCATCGAAAAGATGCAAAGCAATAGCAGAAGATCTTGAAGGCTGACATTCGGCCCTCCTAGAAAAAGAAAATCATCAGTCCTAGAAGAGAGAGAGGAGACAATAAAAGACAATTATTAATCACTACACAATTACAAACAACACAATCCTAAGGTTTTATCAGGATACTTGGAACGAAATGCTTTGACCAACTTAGGGGCTTTGACGTCGGTTTCATTAACCCATTCGGCTTGTGAAGAAGGGAAATGTTTCCAAGGCTATAAGATACTGGAGTCGGCCTCTCCATTTGCGAGAGTCCAGAATTTCTTTAACCTTCAAAATGTTGTCGCCTTCAATCAGTATTGGATGGGATCAGCCTGGATGGGTCTTAAGTCAGAAGTATTTCAGGTTTTAGCAAACTAACATGAATACCGATGAATTCGTCGAAGAGTTTTGTAAGGTTAGCTGACTGGTTACGGGATATTATAAATCCGTTCAATGTGAAATGGACCAACGTACTTAGGACCAAGTTTCTTTGACTTTGAGTGGTCTGCAGGTATCTGGTGGACAGGAAAACCTTGTCACCCACTTTATATTCTTTCTGGGGATCTTTTCTTGTCCGCAAATTTTCTTATGAGCTTGATGGGCCTCATCTAATGCTTTGCGTGTTACTGGCCAGTTAAGTTGAAGTGTAGTATCCATTCATCCAACGAATGGATGTTAGGTTTTTCACGAGGAAGTTCAGGTATGGGAACGAAATCTGTCCCGAGCCACTTTAAATGGAGTAAATCCAGTACTGCTGTGTACGGAGTTGTTATATGCCACTTCGGCAAATGTAATAATTGATAATTTATGTAGCATCTGAGATATTGTTCTAACACTGCGTTAGTCCTCTCACAGGCCCCATTGGTTTGGGGGTGTGTGGCGGAGCTTAACCCCTGGGCGCGAGCCCTATTAACTTCAGAAACTCTTTCCAAAATTTTGAGGTAAATTGGACCCTCTGTCAGAGATTATGCGCTCTTGGGCGCCATGTAACCTATAGAATGTGATATAAACAGTTTAGCCAGCATTTTTAGCAGAGGGAAATCTTGGAACAAGGGTATGCAATGTACTGTGTTTGGAAAACAAATCAGTCACTACCCAGATGACCGTATTTCACCACTTTTCGGGGCAATTCTACTATAAAGTCTATAGAGATTTCCTTCCAGGGAGCCGTTGGCTAGCTACATTTTGTAACAATCCTACTGGCTTACCAGGAGGTCTCTTTGCCGAAGCACAAACTGGACAGCTAGCTACATAAGCTTCAATGTCTTTCTTTAAAGTAGGCCACAGAATTGCCGCTTAACCAGATGTAAGGTCTTCACAAATCCAAAGTCGCCAGCTGCTTTTTAGAATCATGAGCCTGTTGTTAGTATTTGGCTCCTAGTACCTGTGGCACATACAACTTTGCGCCCACCCAAGCCAAACCATCTCTAATCGTATAGTTACTTGAATGAGCCAGGACCATTCGTCCAGTTTTTAAAGCTTCTTTTAATTGTTCGGTTAGGTCATTCGATAAAACCACTTCTTTGTTCTTCTTTGAGCTCTGGTGATCACTGGAGCGGCTAGATGGTTGGCTGAGACAATTGGGCTTATCACCTCCTGGCGGTGCTATTATATTGAGGTAGTCTAGAGAGAGCATCTGCCAGAAATTTTCCCCCCTGAATGTACTTCAATGAGGAAATTGAATCGCTTGAAATACTGGGCCCAGCGGACTTGTTTACAGGACAGCTTCCGGGGCGTTTTTAAAGCTTCCAGGTTCTTATGATCAGTCCATACCTTCAAACGGGTGTTTTGCTCCTTCCAGGAATGTCTCCAGGTCAGCAAGGCCCAACGAACTGCAAAAGCTCTTTTCCCAGACGCCCACCTTCTCTCTGTTTCAGACAGCTTACGGGAGGTGTACGCACAAGGCTGTAAAGTCCCTTCTCATTGAGTTGAAGTAATACCGCTCCAATAGCCACATCACTTGCATCGGCTTGAAAATCACGAAAGGAGTGTCCATATCCGGTGTTTCAGCACTGGTTTCTGCAGCAAACAGTCGTTTTAGCTTTTCAAAAGCGGCTTGGCACTCCATAGACCACTCTAGCGGCTTTCTGCCTTGGCTTTCACCTCCCCTTTGGTTTTTCAAAGATTGGTTGATGGGCATTGCTATCTTAGCAAACGTCGGGATGAATTGCCGGTAAAAATTTGCAAATCCCAAAAAGCTTTGGAGTTGTTTCCTGCGTTCGTGGTGGAGCCACTCCAAAAACGGCACGCACCTTCTCTGGATCCATCTCTATGCCTTCAGATGAAATGCGATATCCCAAATAGTCAATTTTGTCTTGATGGAAATTCACATTTTGACAATTTAGCATATAACTTAGCCGGCACACAGTTTTTGTAAAACTGACCGCACTAACTTCATATGTTCATCTAAGGATCTCCCGTGTAGATAAGGATATCATCAAGATAAACCAGAACCCCCCTGTATAAATGTTTATGTAACACTTGAATTGATCATTTGCCATGAATACAGCTGGGGCCCCTTGTAAACCAAAAGGAAGAACGTTGAATTGGAACAACCCACGGGCAGTTAAAAGCGGCTTCCACCATCCCCCTCCTTAATTCGGATCCCGGTAGTATGCTTCTCCAGATCAACTTCGTGAAGATCTTTCCCTTCGCTAAATGGGCCAACATGTCCTTCATCAAAGGAAGGGGGTTCACGTTTTCCACAGAAATAGCGTTCAAAATTTCTGTAATCCACTACCAAGCGCTTGGAACCATCTTTCTTTTCACGGAACAGTACTGGGGCCGCTACCCAGGGCCTAGCGGGCTGAATGAAACCACGTTCCAAATTTTTATCAATAAACAATCTTAGCTCTTCCAACTCCCGTGGGTCATTGAGTACAACTTTGGTTTCGGGAGCTTCACCCCAGGCAAAATTTCAAATAGCACAGTCCGTTGGCGTGGAGGCGGAAGCTCGTCCGAGGCCTTTTCACTGAACACATCTTTTTAAATCCCAATACTCTTTGGGAATTTTCTCCTCATGTTTCACGGGCTCAGTACCTGTGGAAGCTATTTCAATTAGGTCCTCAGGTTTTCGGCTGGAATCTGGCCCCTTCCCCTGGCCGCTGCTTTGTGCGTATGCGCAATAACCCTTTCTCCAGTTAACCTGGGGTTCCATTTCCGGAGCCAGGGCAATCCCATATTAGTGTTGCTCCATCCCAGGACCACAATAAAATGCAGGGTCTCATCATGCTCTCCCATAATCATTTCTATTGTTCTGTGACAAAACGAGCGGGGCAACCTCCAGCCACTGATCCATCTAGTTGGCAAAAAGAATGGGCATCTTCAAAGGTTTTAGCTTAAGCCCATTTTCTTCACTACTTCCGTGTTGATTATACACCTTGTGCACCCAGAATCCAACAGGCTAGCATCTCCCCTTCGACCCCTGAATTTGGTACCCTCAATTCACTGGAATGGTCATAGGCCCATGTTGGACTTACCAGGAAGTCGTTCTTCGAGTCAGAATCCTCCTCCTCAGGGGTCACTGGGGCTTCTGATTCCTCTCCTGCGGGAGGGGCGACCTCTGCTGTCTCTTTCGACTTTAGTGCTGTTTCGCAAGCCTCGCTGGGACTTTTCAGGTTCTTTCCTTCCTTTGGCGCCCCCTTTGGCTCCAGCTTGACTCTGCAGTTCACAGCCCGCGCTTGGACCTTCTCCTTCCTTCGCATCGAAAGCAGGCTGAGGGGTTGGGTCTTGCTGCCACTCCTCCCTTCTGAGGTTTAGGAGCCTCTTGAGGGCGTGGGGGGGAAAACTTGCTCCACCCATAACCTCCCGCCGTTTATTTCGGATTAAATCAATTTCCACTTCTTCTGCCAGCAAGTACCCACATCTGCAAATCATTGGGGTCTCTTCTACAGTGCATCCTGTACACATCTCGACCTCTTCAAACCATCTTTAAACAGTTCTATCAGGGCTTCTTGGGGCCAGCCTCGGAAGTGGCCTGCTAACTGTCTAAACTTGGGAAATCTCCCCTTGTGCTGTTTTATAGTATCTTAGTCAGCCTCCCACCAGAGCCGTCCGCGCCCCTGTTTTATCGTCTTTCATCCTAATTCAGCCTTTCGCCGCCGCCAGCGGTCCTCAAACTGGCTCCGCAGTGCAGCCATAAATAAGGTTATAATTCAGCAATTGAGGAGCATTATCATTATGCAAAGTCACCGATCCACTCTGCCGCTATTGCCCTCCAGAGCCCTGGTACACACCTCACTTTGGCTGCTCTGAGGGAAAATCCTCCCCATACTCCTCCATGTGGCTCCAAACTTGAGCTTAGGAAATCCCAGGCTTTGGGATCCCCTCCGTATTTTACTTCTAACGGAAGGCACCCTAGGAGCTCTCCGCCTTCTAGGAATCACACCCTCCCCGCTGAAGGCCCTGGGGCTGCTGCTGATCGGGTTGATTTTATGGGAGAGGGAGCTGCTCTGCTTCTCTGGCTGTGGGGTTTCTTCCCTCCTCCCGTTCATACCTTTGTGAAGCTTTGAGGTTGTTCAAAAGGCTTCATTCAGGAGTCTCCTGGCTTGATCCAGCAAGAGTTCCCTCTTTTCCTTCTCTTGCCAAGGCTCCTCGTTTTCTGCGCCGGCGGGTAGTTGTTGACTCCAGGGGGGGGTTTCTCCTCCGGATCTTTCCAACCAACTCCAACTGATCATACTTCGGCCTTTCAACCTTGGATCCTGCTAATAGCGTGCACTACCTTATTCGAAACTGACATGACTGATCCAGGCCGCCTCAGAAGAAATTGCAGTAATTCTCTTGGGTGGGCCTCGGCGGCGAGATAAGATTCAGGAAATAATGACTCAGGCGTAGGCCCATTCAAATCTCATGGCAAAAAATAATTGTTACTGCTTTAGATTTAGTGAGACCTAAGAGAGATATCTTTTGAACTGAAAGTGAAGTGGGTAGCAGACACAAAGAGAAGATTCTTGAATCTGAAAAGATTAGGCGTGCTCAATTCACATATGAAAGTGATGATATGTTCCCACCCCCAATACTCAAATGCACACTTCCACATCTCTAGGAGATTTGTGCGAGGATACCGCATTAATGCAGTTTTGGTGCATTTCTTATCAGGGCTGTGCACCTGATGTGAGGGCTTCTAGAGTACGCATTGACTAGGACATATATTCATCTATCTGATAAGGGAGTCCTCACCAAGATTAAGCAGCATAAATGGCAAATGCGACAGCAAAGACATCAAGAACATGCCAGCGCGAAATTGAGTATGTAGAACCTAATTAACTGCGTCCACATAGTGTTCTTATCTCTCGTGCGTGCATCCACCTAACCCATCGGACTTATCGAGCAACAGTAGTCGGAATGTCCATTTATTCATTCCTGCTCCAGCTCACTTCCTCAACACATTTATTTCTATTCATCAACAAACACGTCTTACCTCCAGTCCTTCTCCCGTTACGTATAGGCAGAGTCGCGAGAATACATAGCTCATATGTCACTTCAGCAAGATAGAGTCTTGAAGAGACTCATTATATCTAGTGACGAGCTTTTATGCCTTTCATCTCACTGTACCGAATATAGCACATCTGGGAATAAATGTTTATGTGCACGAAAAGGAGTACTGGTCCATTCTCAACAGTTCTGGAAATGCCCGAAACTTCTCTCTAGTCTTGTGAATTTGCCATCCTCCTTCTTCTCTCGACCAGACATCAGATCTCGACATATACGCTCTTTCGTTATACCATTCGGTCAGCACATCATAGTAGTCATATACATTCTAGTTCATAAGATATCTTTTCTCTAAACTAAAGAGTCTAAGTATTTCTTTCCTGGATTTTGAATGGAGCTCCGCCTGACAATATGGAGGATTTATGTTCCCCTTATTCTAGAAACTAAAGATTATGTTCCAGTTTACAGCTAGGAGGAGGGCAGCAAAGTTGCTGGAAGGTTTGTAACAAGAACCATCATTAACTATATTCAAGATTCAGGTGAAAAAACAAAACAAAAATAAAATCTATAGTCTTCTATACTTAATAATCTATACTATATTTTCACAAAGAGGCTTGTGCAATCAATGAATTATCCTCCACTTCACAGTGAAGTGTGAATTATCCTCAGCTTCCATCAATATCTGCCTCTAAGGAAGTCTTGTCTAATGCTCAAGGGATTGTCCCTAGGAGTATCTGGGCAGGGAACTATTTATTGTCATCTGGCAATCATAATACTTCTCTTCTAGTATCTCTGATTTCTAGAATATTCTTTGTGTGATAGGGAAAAAGACGTTGCAGTGCAGAAATCAGGTCATAGTAGAGCATTTTGCTTCGGTGTATAGATAGTTTTTTGCATTTTCTCTGAGCTGACAGTTTCCATACTTCAGTGCATGCATGGATTACCACTTAGAACACATAAATATTTAATGATAAGAACAATTGCTGAATTCTATCTCTTTGTGTGTGCATGTACATGTGCTGTCCCACTCCCATGCACACACACACACAAACAGCTGTAACAAGTCTTTGTTAAGGCTTCCAAGCCTGAACTGGTATTCCCCAGCAATTCCTTGTGACAGCACCAGTTCAATCTCAGTGAGTTCCACAGGCAACTCAAATGAAGTCAACACTAGTCCTCAGGGAAAAGGCAAGTCCCCTCCAATATGCAAAAGCAAATAAAAAGGTTAGTTCCAAGACAAAGGCAAATCCACAAGCAAAGGCAAGGCAAGGTAGGACAAAGGTAATAAAAAGACAATCTGAAGTTCAAGGCAAGAACACACAGCAAGGAAACAGACACATTCTTCTCAGCATCATCTTCATCTTTCTGCTGTGTTAAATAGCCAGCTTCTGGTGCAGCCCATCAAGAGGGGCAAGGCTGCCTTCTTATGAGTTATCTGGCTGATCTTAGCTTTTCCTGCCTTTTGTCTGCCCTACATGTTCTTGGATCAGTGCAGAAGGCAGTTTCTCTTCCTTATCACTGACCAGCTACAATTGCATGCTTCGCCATCTGAATAATCTCAGGGTTTTCCTGCTGCACCTGTGCTTCAGCCAAATCATTCTCCAATGGCTGCTTGGAACCATTGACCAACTCCCCTCCTGATGTATCCAGAACTGGTTCATCTTTATCCAAAATAACATCTGGAGAGATATCTAGGGAAGCATTCAGGGGAGTCATCACAATCCATAACTATATTTAAAATTGGCAAAAAACAATTTCTACTGTCAACTCAATGGTGTCAGTGTTTTTTTTTTCCAGGTGGACTTTAATGCACTTTGGTGCCTGGTGATATATAGATTTTCTAATGGTTGATGATAAAGGTGGAGGTGCTGGCATGAGGAATTAAAACTGTGAACTCCTGAAGAGCAGTTCTCATTTAAAACTCAACACAATCCACAGTTTGGCAGCATAGATATAAGGCCAACTTATTGTTCCTACAAATCAAAGAGTCATAGCATCTGCAGGTGCCTGCTGTTTTCATCAACTGTTCCTTTCTTTCATCCCCCTTTTACCAATTCACAAGAGGAGAATAATTGATTAAGTAGAAGGTACAAAGAAAGAGACAGGAAGGATCTCAAAGTCCTGTGCTCATTTCTGTAGCAATGGACAAAATTGCCTAATAAACATAAAATCATGTCTTTACATCACTCTATGTGTAACTGATTGCTATACTTAATAGCATGATCAATACAAGCATATTGAGTCATTGGAGGAAAAAACTAATGACATAAGCCTCTGAAGAAATGTCCAAAGTGCCATGTAGTTATTTAACCTTTATTCTTTGGGCAAGGAAAGAACAGTAGAATTCAAAGAAAATTAACAGTTAAAATCTACAAAGGATTTAAGCACTTTTTAATCTGATTACAAACATCAAAGAGATACAAAATTGCTCCGAGCAATTTGCTATCTTCCACAGATTTTGCCCTTTGACATAAACACTGATTGCAGTAGTTGTGATAAGATTAAGCTTCAGTTGTAGGTTTGACCTTCATACCAATGAAGTGCAAGATCATTTTAATCTCTTAGTATATCCAGAAAAATAATTTATTTTTATTGCTGCAAAAAGAGAAGTACTGCATTCAGGTTTTGCTTGAAAATAACATCTAAAATCTGAAAATACTTCTAAAATCTCTATCTTATATACAAGCAAATTCTTGGAGGGGAGTGATTAATTTCAGACTTAACAGAGGCCACTCATTTTTATGAATCTTTTTTATTTTTGTTTCTCTAGAATAAATATATAAGCATAGCATCCTGGGCAAATTACACCTTTTCCAATTTCAAAAATAAAATATCTTCACCAATCAGAATGGTATTTATTGTCATGAAATAATAAACTTTTGAAGAATAAAACCTGCATTGTATTGAGATTCACAATACAAATAAAATGTTTGTATTAGCCACCTCCAACTGGATATCCTCTAGACATATCAGATTTTAATTCTAGCCATTAATGGAAGGAAATCATGATCTATAAGCAGCAAAGAAACCAATATTTTTCCTATAGCATTTAGTCAGCGGCAGGATGTGGGGAAAATAAAAAATAAAAATGGAGAGCCAACAAAGGGACCAGGAGTGTTTGTTAAAAATATAAATCATTTGGAAGAAGAGCAGGAGAAGACAAAGTCCATATACGATGTAGTCCAAAATGTGTATTTGCACAATGTGAACAGCCACTATTGTTTTTGCAGGTGCTGTTGCTAAGAAAGTGAAAATCAATTCCAATGGTTCTTTACTGAATGCCAAGATCCCATCACCAAAGAATGATTCCTAATCAATAGCACTATGATTTCTGCATCAATTATCCACACGCTATTTCTCTCTTCAAATCACAGCTGTAGGTCCTGGAACAAATTTCTTCAGAGCTAATTGAGTGGAAGATAAAAGAACTAGCCTATCTATGCTGTGTTGGATTATACATAATTGCATATATTTTATTGGATAGTTTGCAACATAAACTGACTCAGTGCTTCCAACTGATTTACCTCATTTGACTATAGCACTATCATTCCTAATCAGCAGAACAATATTTCACATTCTTTTTTCTCATTGCCAACATATATATTTATTTATTTCTATTTCAGGGAAGGAAGAAGTAGAGAGAGAGAGAGAGAGCATAGTGATTTTTGAGACAAATTGTGATTTTGAGAAAGCACTACCCAGTCACAAAATTGTGACTATATGGCCAGATACTAAACATCCATTACACGAACAGTCATATAAGGAGGAAAATGCTTGACTTGGGCACTTTCCAACTTGTAATTTAAAAATAAATCTATTTAAGTCAAGTGGGCAAGGACACTAAAGCAGGTGTTTGTAGATATGGACATTATGTTGAAAATCTGAGATGAACATATTTTGGATAATAATAATATCATATTAAATTATTTAATTTTCATAAATACTTATTACAAATGTTTCTAGAATATCAGAAACAATTGCTATAGAAATGCTTATGGGAGGATTTCAATATGTTAAACCAGGAGTGTCAAACTGGCAACTCACAGGCCAGATGTGTCATGTGCAGGCCATGACCACCAAGTTCCATGAAAGGAAAAAATCATCATGAAACTTCATGTGACAGCAACATGATGCTGTGAGTTTGACACCCATTTGTTAGACTATATGTCAGCAATTTCTTGAATCCCTTCTCCCCAAAAAAATTATTCACAGAGAAGACATTACATTCTATGTAGTAATTAATGAAAACACATAATGCAGACTGAAAAGTGGAAGTAGCATTCTACTTTCATTTGTTTATACACTAATACCGCAACCAAACTGGGATGCACTCAAAATATAGCCAACTCACTCATAGCAGGGTGCAAAATCAGGTGCTATCCCAGTGCTATATTCACAGGAATTTTTTTTATCATTTCTATATTTGTACAAATAGGTGCAAGTAATACAAAAGCAGGATTCTTCATCAAGGAACAATAGCACAATTTATGGATGTCACTTGATAGGAACCCTGTCACTATGATCCCAACATCTCTTCACACTATATTTGTACATTCCATGTGATTTGACTGAATGAAAATATATAGTCTGATCCATCATCCTTTGTGTATTATAATTTATAGTATACAGAAGGTGTATAATACACTCTCATAATGATTCAAAATCTAGAAAGATGGCAGCATCTGGTACAGAGTTACATGAAAGATTATTGTTATAATAATCCCAAATCAATCCACTGAAGATGAGAGACTCTTTACTCAAGACAATGGACTATAGCTCACCACATGATCCAGTGGGTGTGGTAGATATTTTTTCAGTTCCCAGTCTCGGGTTGAGAGTGTTGAATGCAAGGTCACCCAATTGGCTTGCAGTGCCTAAGAGGCTAGAACCAAGGTTTCTGCTTTGATTTGAGTACCTTAATCATATCACTTCACTGCCTGTCTAGATTATTTGATTACCATTCAATATTTTAACAGTGTATATAATTAGCATTAAATATATCCAGAAAAATAGAGAAGGTACATTTTATAATGATAATTTTCCCATCATTTTTTTTCAGTCAATAATTTTCTGAGTGTTTCACAGATCCATCCTTTCAAATGTTCCTGAAACAATTGAAAAATATTAATAATTGACACTGTGGCATTCTCGATAGTCAGGCATGAGAAAGCCTAATGGTGTATATATCCTTTTAGCTAAATTATGCTTGTCAAAGAGGGACAAGAAGGGTGAAATAACCCATACTTCTTTTTATGAAAACTTCCCATTCAAATTCCATCTATCACGCTTGCTGTTCAATTGTGGAATAATTTAACCTTTATCTGAGGAAAATAGAAATTGGCAGCACCAATTAGAAAACTTTGTTGCAGAATACGTACAATTATAGTGATAGATTGTAGATGCTAAGAATTAATCTATAGAATTTGGAAAGCACACGAAAGCTTGAGAAATTTCTTTGGATTTATAAGTGGAGTCTCTAGCCTACCCTAATATAAAAACCAATTTCTTCTGTCTTAACAAATAACTCTCTATAGGACTCAGACTTTAATTCCCTAGTTCCCAGCACCATTTCTGCTAATGATCCATGTGTATCTGGAGAGCTGCAGTTTGGGAAGCAACATACATACCTTCTGCCAGTGGCTGGTATTATTATTTTTTTTAAAAAATCACAATTTAAATAGCAGATTGTCTTAATAAAGGAAAAGCATAGCTCCAACCCACATTTTATTATTAGAATCTACTGTCGATGCTGTCAGTCAAATCACAGAATTACTATGCTATCTTTTTCATAGCATATTAAGTGAGTTCTAGATGATATATTCCCTTTCTTACATTTCTATTTAAATCCAGTTATCACATGAAACCTAGAATATGTCTAAAGACTGTGGCTGAATGATTGAGGTTTAGTTCTTGACCTGAAAGTTCTTTGTCAGAATTCTCAAATGCCTCTCACTAAAAGATTTTGTTTTTGATGGATGTTTTAGCCATTAGTTGCTATTTTTGCTATAATACCTAGGCATAAGTTTGAAGCCAGGATTATCCCTTTTAACTTTTTCCAAATCTATTTTACAATTTTCCCACCTTTTCAGATATGACAGATATATAATGGAGCAATATGATAGCACTGCAGAAAAAAAGGACATAGATAAAGCTAGACCAATCCACTCAAAAGAAAAGGCCAGTCTATGGAAGAGTTCCTTAACCTTTCCAGTTTTGTAGACCGGTGGGGATGGAAGGAGAAGGTTCCACATGAGTGGCCAGCAAGCACGCATGAACACGCAGCTCCATTTGTGCAAGGTGCATGCATGCACGCCTGCCACTCATGCAAATGGAACATACTTGCCTGCTATTTGCGCAAGTAGGGAGCTTGTGTGAGGGCTCATGTGCCCTTACTCACCAGATATTTCCATGGCTCAGTTGCAAATATGGCCCACTAGAGGGCTGCAGCCCAGAGGTTAGGAACCCCTGGTCTATGGGGTGGGGAAGGACAACCATTGCACACTATTTCTATGTATATATACTCCTTATTCTTGAATCTTTCTTCAATCTCTTGCTGAAATTCATTATGGTTTCTAAATTTCTTCAATATGAATGAACAAGCTGACTTTCTTGGATTTATTCTGAATGGCTCATTCTTGCCTGGGAATTAAATTTGACTCAGAAATTCTACATTTTTAAAATAGCTTTCCATTTTTCAAATGCTGCATTAATATTCATAGGTATAAAATAATTTGGTCAGAATTATTTTACATTAACTCAAATCAATCTATATTATGCTCATTGATCAACTTGTATATTAACATCTTTTAGACAGGTTATTTATGAATAACATTTAGAACAATTGATATTAATGAATGGTTAATTACTTTTTGACTAAACCCATTTCTTTTCTTGTTCCTTGAACTCAGAAACAGCTTAGTTCATTTTGTATGTTTGGTCCATAAATTGTGATTGATGTTAACTGCTAAACTTTTACCTACAGATTTACATACAAAGCAGAATTTAGAGCACAACTTATCATTATTTAGCTTCATTGACACAATGTCACAAAACTATTCTATGTTCTGGATTTTTACAATATAATGAATAATAAACTGATCAAAAAATAAATTGCTGGCTTAATAAAAACACTAAAGTCACCAAAGCCTAACCCTCATTAATTATATATAACATGCTCAAGAATTAATTTAGTTTAGGAAAGACTTGTGAATTAATATAGTTACCATCATATCTCAATAGCTCTCAGGAAATCATAAGTTTTGGTCTCCATTTGTTTTTTCTTTCTACGCTGAATATTTTGGTGTTAATCATTTTATTCTTCCTTAAGACAGTTTCACTTTATCAAGGTACTTCTTACAGAATCTCATTTAGTGGAATCAAAATTTTCCCAGGGCTTACCTCATGCCTCTTACCTTATACAGAAATGCCATGAAGGAACTTTGTCAGATTGCATTTATGGTTTGTCTCTAGAGACATTCTGACAAGTATCAACATACTAAAGGCTAGGTTCCACTGGCCAACGGACGCAAAACGTATGCATAAAGGACACAGCGGACGAGCAAAATTTCAGGGGTGGCTCCAT